>KN479491.1:0-20519 GCA_000787095.1 Periophthalmodon schlosseri | reverse complement strand
AAAATACTAATGCAGTGTGTCCTAGGCCTAATGTATTGTCAAACTATAATTTACATATGTTTTGCTACTACTCTGCATGTAGTGTATATGCTGTAGATGGTTAATAATCCCAAATCTGCTTATGCCTTCACTACACAAAAACAGAACGATGTTATTAAATGTTGAACTTGTTTAGTTGTTGTTGTGTGCGATGTACTGTATGGATGAGATAATGAGGAGAGGCATTAGTGGTGAACTCATTGCACATGCAGCCTACAGCAGCTTTTTGCTTCACACTGGGGCTCTGACCTCAATTGAAAAAAGCAGAACATTGCCAAAAGTCATGCAAAAAGTTAGCTTGTTTTAACAGTCTGCCGTAGTCTAGAGGGGTTGCACTTGACTCTTTTAGCCCTATTAAATCTGATTAAAATGGTTTGTCACTATTCCCATTTATGATTTTAACTATACACAAGACACAAAACCTCTCAATTTAACTAACCCCATAAGAAATATCTTTCAGTGTATTTCCAGAGCTAAGCATGTTTTGCGTTACCAGAGGATGTGGAGTGTTGAGGAAATGGAGTGGTCCAAGATGGTCTTGTCCACTGCCGCACTCGAGAGCTTGACTTATGCTTTTGGTTCATCTGTGGAGGAACTGAGGGCATGAGTGGATGGATGAGTGTTTCCCCTGTAATTGAACACATATGGCATACAGTTCATGTCTCCAAACAACAAGGCATAGAAAAAACACATCATATCTGTGTATAACAGGCCTTAATGCTGTATTTCCTTTTGCTAGTCGAAAATCAGCATAGAGGTTTCGCATACACATTTTAGTAGGAAGCAGGTTGTTTTGGAAGGAGTCTCACCTATGAAGTGCACTAAAGCATTATTTCCTCGTGTGTGCAAAAAGCCTTGAAACTGCTGGGCTTTTTGTACAAACAGGTTCTGCTACGACACCACAGGAAAAACAGTTGCAACATAATGGGGGTCTAAAATGTTGTCCATTACCCTGACATTATGGTCACCTGCAGTTAGATTCATGTAATGTTGATAGCTGTAAACTCAGAGCAGCAGTGGCTCAGTCTATAGAGTACTCATCCACCAGGTTGGTGGATTGATTACTGTTCTGACCAGTAAATACTGTGATAGTGTCTTTAGGCAAGACACTTAACCCACCTATTATGTATGAGGTGTGTCAGTATGTGTGAGTTATTGGTGTTGGTCAGATGGCTTCATTGCACAGACTGGCATTGTAGCTTCTGTCTGTCTGCCCCAGGTCAACTGTGGCTACGGTGGAGTGAATGAATATTGCATTGCAGAGCATCTTTCAGTGTCCAAATCCAGCTAAGAGACAAAATGTTGGGATATGGGCTATAATTATGGCTTATGTTATAGTTGCAACGCTGAAACGAGAGAACAAGAGATTGAGCTTTTACTTGCATATTGTTTATTAACCAGTGTCATACTCTGTTGTCATTTCTTTTGTATTTGTAATGCATGTTGAAAGGGAATTGAGAATATGCTGCTGTTCCAGAGCATGCTTGTGGAATAAGAAGCTTTGTGCTCTCTGCCTGTGACTAAAGACTCTTGAAGGGCTCAGGCTCCATGATAAGTGAACAATTACTCCCTCAGTTAGCTTTTCGAGGATGCTTGTGTTCATAACTTCATCTGCACTTTGTCTTAATTTGCCCTACTCAGGACAATAATTATATTTGAGTGACAACAAATGAAGCATTTCTACAATATTGTTAAGTATTAAGTAATCAGTTTGAAAAGCCCCAGACAGTAATGTGAAATTATCTTTTTGTTGTATATTATTGTGGTACATGAATGAAAAAGGCAAAATTTAGGAAGTTCTGACAGGCAGTTCCTTCTTATACTGAGTTTATTACATACTAGGAGAAATGAACAGTTTGACCCTTATTAATAGAAAACTGCCCGCTAAGTTCCCACTTGTCACACTGAGAATGTCTATATGTCCCTCTGCAGTTCTCCCAGTAATGGTTGTGAAAAATAGTTATTAATTAGCCTCATTACGTTGAGCTTAAGTGATGAAATACAGCCATTATTTTCATATTTTGACCATTTATGTGAAACAGGTTGATTAATAAGTATGCTATGCTGGTCATGCACACTCTCAAATACAGTCTCATAACTAAGCTAAATGCATCATGGGAGCCATCATAATCACTACATACAATCTATGAGCTAATCAGGCTGAGTAATTGTGTAGGTGGTACCATCCTTCTGCTTTATTTCACCAAGAAACACAGAATCAGGGTCTGGACGTGATCTATGCTTTTTCAAGTCATTTAGTCAGTTTATTTAAGTTTTTAAAACACACATCGTAGTATAAGGAAGATATTTATTTCATTTTGTAGTTTGTAATACTTGCAGTTTTTAGTTGATACTTATCCTTATTTTTTTTTCTAATTCTGGCATCTCTAGCATAAATTGATTGACAAGAGACTCTTTTGGTTATTGGTCCACTCCAAAGAAGAAGGATAAATTTAATAGTTTATGGTCACATTTTATATAGTGCTTTTCCATCAAGGCACTCAAAGCACTTTACATCAAGGAACCACTCACCCATTCACACACACATTCATACATGAGTGTATGCAGACACTGAGGGTGAGTTAAGTATCTTGCCCAGGGACACAACGACAGCATTCATTTGTGGGAGCTGGCATCACACTGCCAACCTGTGGGTCAGTGGATCTGACTGCGCTACCAGAGATGTTTACGTTGAGAGCAGGATTCAAACTGCCAACCTTTGGATCAGTGGACAAACACTCTACCAACTGAGCCACTGTTGCCCCTTTAGAGATGTTTTTCAAACTATCATTAGTTGGTGACTTTGCGCAATTTCATAAGCGTTATATTTAGCAGAGGAAACCACACTTGTGTATTCTCCCTTGTGGTGTGAGTGGGTTTGGGTCGTGCAGTAGTCCCCTCAGCAGCAGCCCATGCACAACCACTACTGCAGAGCCAGGTAACTAGGCAACAGGCCCACTGACGGAGGTGGGGTTGCCGAGCACGCTGCAGACTGACTGTGACTTTTCAGATCTGACTATTGCGTCACCTCCCAAATGTGAGAAATAGCCACTGTAGAGAGCTAAGGGCTTGAGCTGTGATCACAAATCTGGGGGGGTTGTATTTATGTGTCTCTTTTTCTTCGTCTTCTGTACTCACAGAGAAAACTGTGTTTTGGAGGACGGCTGCCTCAAAGTCCCACGCAGATTCCCACTGAGATGGGTTGCCTGCCATATGGTGTGGGACAAACTTGAAAAGAGAAGTGCTAGGGGAGTTTCCAAACAGAACTGGGTCAAAAAGATTGCGAGAATATGATTTAAGCTGAACTCGATGTAACCTCTATGTTGTCCATTTTGACATTACAGGGAAAATATGTTTTATTTTATTGTGTAGAAAAGGTACGTGTCAAACTCTTTGCCATATGCAAACCCATTTATGTGCAAAGAGTTGAGCTGAAGTATAAGGAGGCAGGTGATTTGGTGTGGCAATCTCTTAAAGAGAATGCTTGAGAGTAAAAAAACACTAAATGCAAATAATAAAATCAATTAGCTTGCTTTACACAATGAGCAGGATAAAAATGGTTTATTACAGTTTCATGAGGAATTGTATAGTTGGGTTTGTGATTATCAGCTGAAGGACCTCACGTTTGGGCGGGCCTAATGAATTTTAATAAGGAGCCCATTCGCCTACACTGAGTCGACACACATATTCCTCATGCGCTACCATGTATGTGCACTTCTTTGGTGAATAGTTTATCATATCCACTACACTACCCATTATGCAACATTATGTAACATCTTCACCTTTCTCTGCCTCGCAGTGTTCTCTGTGCATCACTGGCCCTGTGTGTCTGCTCAAGGTGTACAGCATGTTTAATTCATACATAAGTCTTGTAAAAAGCAGAGTGTCCTTGTCAGTTGTATTTTACTTGTTCTCTTGCTGATACCCTCCTGATAGTGACAGGGGCTTTGCCCAGACAGCTGCTCTGACCAGGAGCCTTGAAAGGACACATTTACCTGTCCTTTTTAAGTCAGTCAAAGGAACTTAAAATGTCAAATTACTTTTTTGAGCAATGTGCCATGCAGAGATTGTTTTAAAACTTGAAATCAGAATGAAAGGGTTTTGTAAAAATGCATCTAACATTAATGACATTAAATTCAACATCAGAGAAGATGATAGAAGATGAAAAAGAAAAGGATAAATCAGTAATCCTGATTAGGGCAGACACATCAAGAGGACGTTGATGCACATCCTGTGTGGGCTGAGAATACTATCTGATGTCCAATAAAAACAAACTGGTTATTTTATTTAGTAACCAGAAAATACTGCATTTTCAGAATCAATTGCAGCAAAAACTTTATTATTTGTTTTTCCCCATGCAGCTTCAAAATACCACCTGTATCTGTAACAAAGACAGATTAAGACATACAAACCCACAGCACCTTTTTCTGATTGTTTTCACTTTGTCAATTTGTCAATTTTTCCACCAGACAGTCAACACACCTGCTACTGTGGCGTCGCAATGTGCAATTTGTGCACCGTAATTGTGTCATTGCGTTGTGCATGGAGCTAATGCAAGCTGATAACAGCAGACACTTTCACACACAAACACACACGCGCACACACATATACTGCACCTCTGCAGGAGCTGATGTACCCCTGCATCCTTCTTCCGACTCTTGTTTGCTTAATTCAAGATGTTATTTTAGAGCTACTCTAGGAAATGGACCTTTGAAAAAATAAAATAAGAACCGTCAAATTATTTTAAGAACAAATTTCACTGTTTTGTTGTTTTTGTTTAGTGTTTTTGTTTTTTACTTTAAACTTTTCCAAGACAATGTATTTTATGACCAATACTGTTATGTAATTGGGTACAAGCCAAACACTGTTGGCCGTGATATTGTCTGTTGTTCAAATTAAGCATTTCACCACTATAAATGAGACAGTGTCCACTAATGTTGTCAGAGCTCATATTCATGGCCATACACGCATTGAGGTCCATGAAGTCAGGACCTTGGTATTTTTTATAGACCAACTTCTACTAATAAAGAGCCCAGCAATTTATTATTATGTTTGTTTGTGCAAGTGGATTATTTTTATATGTATGTGACCTGCAAGTGTCCCTGGGTTTTGTGCAGGTAGAGGAGACTGTGTGTATGTGGGGACAGGAAGACGCTCCGCACACAGGCAGCATCAGCAGAGAGAGGACAGGGTGCAACAGACTGGCCCTTTCATTAACAACATGTGCTGATAAATCACAGAGTCCAGGAACAGTTACGGACCCATAAAGATGTTCTACACCACACTACCTTTTAGTAATTTTTTTTTATTTTTTGACAATCCAACTCTTAATCACAGACTTATGAGTGTTTAAACAGCAGTGGAAATGATACGTCAAGCGTGCGGATCTTTATTTCTGTTAAATTCTTATAAAAGCAAAATAAAACAGAACAAAACTGTGTCTTTGGAATAGTTTTAGTCTTGAGTCTAGTGTTTCTGAGTGTTACAGTCCACTGTGAGGCTGCAGCTCACGGACAGGGGGCGCTGGAGAGCAGGGGCGTAGCACAGGGAAGCAGCAGATTGCTGGGCGCCACTAGTTTTTTTTATTAACGGTATGACAGAAACAAGTTATTAAGGCCAACAATATCATAAGTGTAGCTGTTAAATAAAGGCCTATTATGAATATTATAAAGAATTTATGATAATGCAACGTATGTAAGGGCTGGTGAAAATGTTGTTTGTTTTCTTTTTAATAAAAAAATACTACCGGACATCATTTTCTTTAAAAAATTCCTGGGGATGGACCCCCGGACCCCCTTCCCTATGCAGTAGCTCTACCTGCTACAGGACACATGTTCAGCAGAATATTCAGGGAGTCATTTAATGCCCTCATAATACAAGCCGATAGAAAAGTCTTTATTTAAAGTTATGTAATATTATTCTTATTATTTAAATAGGTTATGTCAAATTAATTTGGACCTCAGTATTTTGAAAATCCTGCACACAACCCTGCTCATATCCAGCTCTTGCTGTGACCTTTAACCTTTAGTTGAGTCAGCGACACCCAGCGCTACTGTCAGCACGTGCTGATAAGTTTCACAGAAAGTCTTAAAATGCTGCAAACTGGTTTTGAACTTGTAGCCCAAAAACATGTGCAAAAATGTGTTTATTTACCTCATCAAATAATATAATACAAGCTCTAACTTCTTTGGAAATAAACACTTTTCCATAATTGCGAGTATGCAAGGATATGGATGATGCTGTGTTCACAACACTTTTTATTAACCTAGACTTGAGATGGGTACAAAGCATTAAAAAACTTTAAATAACTAACAATAAATATTCTTTGTGGCTTTTATATTACAAATAAATGTGTTGTTTTGAAATAGGCTTTTAAACAATATTTAACCATGTTTTAATTGTAGAATTCTAGGGTCATCTTCAGTGTCTATTCCCAGAGTCATTTATAACAGAAGCATAAACGTTCCACAAAATCCCCTTTTCCGGAGTACACCTCCAGGTTTGCCAGCTCAGGTGGAGTCCATGTTATGTTAGTGCGTTTTGTAACTCGGCTCATTCTGTCATGTTCATACTTAGATCCAAAGCTTCATCAGAGTCAGACAGTAAGCTCCTCATCTCTGCTCCTCTGTCACCCGTCAGGGGGATTTATCTGCTTTCAAATAGACCGCTGTGTGTCAGAACGCCAAAGTCACGCAAGGGCAGCCGTCAGCCAAGCCTCGCTGTGATTTCAGATTTCAAAGCACTATGTTCATGCCAAATTATCCACTTTTCCCCTCAAATGCCTATGTTACTGTGGCAAGTGATACAGAATGGGATCCTTTGCCCTGGTTTCTGGTGAGAACAATCTATGTTAATCTGCCTCCAGGGACAGTTTAGAGGGAACTGGACTGCATGCTAGGTCTTGACCCATCTTTAATGTTTTATTCTCACAACTTACTTTTTTCAAATTTAGTTCAACCTTTCTGATAATGTCCTGTTTTTTTCCCCCCATAGGTATAATCATTCTAATTGCGCATTGACTATTGTCTTTCCTCAAAGCAAAGCTGAAAGGCAAAGCTCTTGATTTACCGGTCAACATTCCTACCCTCACCTATAGTCATGATCTTTGGGTAATGACTGAAAGAACAAGATCTCAGAGATACAAGAGTTTCTCAGTGGGTGCTCCCTTAGAGATAGGGTGAGCAGCTCAGTCACATGGGAGGAAATCGGAGTAGAGCCGCTGCTCCACATCGAGAGGAGCCAGATGAGGTGGCTTGGGCATCTGGACACCATCCCGGCGAAGATGTCCTGTGCATCCCCCCGGAAGAGCTGAAGGAAGTGTGTGTGGAAAGGGAAGTCTGGCCATCCCTGCTTAGACTATTGCCTCCATGACCTGGCCCCAGATAAAGTGGAAGAAAATGGATATTGCTATTTGTTTATGCTCTTTGAATCTTATACTGCTTAAGAGCCTTGCACAAGAGTTCTTATGTCTGTGGGTATTATGTTTGGGCACAAATTGCAAGTAAATCTTAAAATGAATGCATTGTTGTTTTGGTTCTCTTCTCTTGTGATCAAAAAAGGTAGTCTGACGCTATACATTTTGAGAGGAATATGAGAGGCTTAAATTGATATGTACAAATTTAGCTTTAAACATTAAAATATGCCCTGTAAATTAATTTGATGAACATCCAACTTGTGGCTGAGCTTTGAATTCTGCGTATTTTAGTTTGGGTATTGCAAGGACCATGTCTGACATTATGCAGTCAGCATTGTTCAGCACCACATTTTTCAAAATACATGTGCATACATCCACAGACAGCCTTAAGACCCTACTGTGAAATAGGGCACATGTGTGTAAGAAGGTGATGAAAAAATGCTGTGTGAGCATCGGGTCTCAGGTGTCAGTGTCTTGTAATTGCACAAAGCTGTAAACGCAGCCAGAACACACCTGCACAGGCAAGACCACGAGACAGTTTTGAGTAAATAGTATTAAAAATAGCAACTAAATATGTATTTTATTTGCATTTTCAGGGCACTTTGAACTACTTTGTCTCAAGTCCCAGTTGAATGGTCAAACTATAAATGTGGGCTCAAGCTTGACTCTATCAACCCTACATGCTAAGGGCTACCATCACCCACTTAAACAAGCAGATTATGCCACTAGGTCACATTAAAGGTCAAGTATTTGCAGAAGTGACCCACTCACAGAACGAATGCACACTTTTCAAGGTATTTTTCCACAATAAAAATGCCATACTGTGGAACTGTGCAAAGAATGATCATTTCTATGGATACAAGCAGGTGGCTTATACAGAAATGTTACATATTTTAAAAAATATATTGTAGATCTGCTCTTCCTCCTGGATATCTGACTAGACAGTGAACAGTGACTATGACCATCTGGCTGTGCCCAGGGAGGTCAGAGCAATGTGAGTGGATGCCCACAGGTCACATGACAGGTGGCTCCGTGTTATTAAAAGTGAACACTGAGGCCTGGGAATGTCTGCTCATATATAATTCAGGCCCATTGCTTTCTGTTATCAGATTTGGGAATACCTGTTCTTCCTTGTTTTTATGACTGGATTATTCTGTATATATAGCCAAAATAAATGTCATGGAATTTTTTTCTTTGGTGGAGAGTTTACATAAGATTAGATTCTTGCTGTGCTAAAACAAATGCAGTTCATTGTTAGGCATATTCAGACGTTTTTACTCCAAAAATGTTAAGTGAAATGTAGGCAATGCAACGACAAAATGTTTTACTGCGTATGTCATATTTCTGAGCTATTCCTAAAAGTCTAAAGCGTGACTTCCTGACTCAATACCAGTGTACAGGACCCTCATAGCCCCTGAACACTTTTATTCCAAACCCATTCTTCTTCCTGCTGTACCTGCACGCGCGCCTCAGGTCCATTGTAGTCGCTGCCCATTGTTCTTTCACACTCTCTTGATCACCCCTGTCATGTCGCGCTCTTTCATTTAGGGATGTGAGCGCTGCAGCTATGGGGACCTGTGAAGTGAGCCGAGGGGCCATCTCCGGGCGGCAGGAGGCCAGTCACAGCTGTGTCACCTCACATGACTGACCACAGAAACCCTGCAGCCCGCTGACCTGCCAACACACTGCACAACCACATCAGCATCGTCAGCATCCTTAACATCACCAGCAACTCATATCGCCCCCAAATGTAGACCTGCCACTCTGATTCTGCACCAGATTTTGACTTGCATCATGGCTGTTGTCTTTTTTGAGCACTTTTCAAACCTTTCCTCCACTGAAAAAAGAACTGCCCTCTAGCACTAAAGTGTCCATCTGTGGTGAGATGATAAGCTTGTTTAGCTGTACTCGTAATTTCGTCCTTACAAATACAGTCACATTTTAGCACTGCATAAATCAATTTATGTCTGAAGAAAGTGTTTATTTGACTTATTTTTTCTGTGCTTCAGAGCTGGTAAGTTATTATTGTGCTTTAGAAAAGCCTAATCATAACACAGTTTAGTGCCAATGATTATGCTACCCTGTTTATGAAACTAACAACAGAAAAGTTGTTTTGATACAACACAGTTGGCTCTTGTGTGATAAAAACTGTCAAACCTAAATTTCAATTCCATGTACCTTACTCATGTTCCAAGACTGCGGGTTTCAACAGTGACTCAAGATTTCAATACAACTTTGAGTTCTTGAGTATCTAGGAATACTTCTCAACACATGTGTGTAGTTTGAAAGTAGTTTTGAGTTATTGCCCAAACAAAGGAATGCCAAATTAGGATTTTTATTACCCAGTGTAATAAAAACTTTCTCAAACTTCCCCTTTCTTGGCTTCTCGTTTTGTGTGTGTGCGTTTTTTGGGTTTTTTTTTCTCACATTAACCAACTGATGACAAAGAGCTGTGCCCAAAGGCTTGTGTTTACTGGAAAACCTACTTTGTCCAGTGATTGACCTTTCTCTTTTTGTAGCCTCACATGTTTTATTGGTGCTGGTTCATCTGTTTCAGTCCAATGGTGTTTTGAGAACATTACTGATCAATACTACTTCCTTGAGGAGGATTTTTGTACAACTTGTGTCTGACTGATATAGCGTGGGAAGAAAGCAGAACAGATAGCAGCTTTCGAATGTGAGAATGTTACCCTTCCCATAGGGCAAGGGATCCAAATGTCAGCCGCAACTGGCCAAATTAGATCTGTGTTCTATTTGGGGTCCAGGCAACAGCATGGGCAGGCAGAGGGACTAAATGACATGAATAAGTCATGCATCATCTTCTGATTCACAAACCAGGATGACCACGATCACTATGTACAGTATGCAAATGATAAGTAATCAAAATGTCTACCATATGCAATAAATTATAGTAGAACCTATTTTAAAGCAACGGTGAGCTTGTCTAGATGGTAACCGCTGCAGTCTTCATTCATGGTGACAATACTGAAATGACCTCATGTGGCTTCTGTATTGAACAAGATGTTCTCATGCTGTGTAATGTAAGATCACTCAATCAAAACAGCAGCATTGATTACCTCACTCTACTAAAAGGCTGTTTGATTTGACGGGAAAGTGCTGCTCACAAGTTAATGCCTGAAATATCTTACCAGTCAATTTAATGTTTAAACTATGACACAATGTTCTTTAGACTTGCTGATGTTCAATAATACATAATAGTCTGATTTTAATAACATTATTGATAAATGGGCATTCACTTTGGAGCACATTTGATCCTATAAATGCAAATATAATATATGCAAATAACAATCTGCCTGGCCGTGGTGTTGCTGAAAGGACAAAGCTGTTCTGATTTATAATTTCTGAAATCATTTGGCCCATTGTTCTTCATGGAGATTAGAAATTAAGCCAAGCATTTGGTATGGCACCTGCAATCCATCTGGTGTAATAAATGTGCCAACTTGTCTTCACTACTTTGGTTTCTTTACAGAAACAAAGCGACCTTTAGTGATTTCTATGGCCTGTTTTGGTAGTGCTTGTTTTGAATAATAATAAAGACAACATTAACACATAATGTTCAAGAATAATTGCTAGTTTTGCCCCATGGGTATATCCGGTTTAAAACATATAACAGTGGCCACAAATTATTCTTTGCATAGTTATCCAATTAATTATTGTATCTGATCCCCTTCATTTACCCTGTGAATTTTTTACCTACATGGAAATCATCTTTATGTGTTAATTGATGGTAGTCCCCTTAAGTTTAAGTTGTTTTCAGCTATTCAATATCAATCCAACATCGTATGAAAACAATGGTTGCATTTAATTTTTAAAAAAAAATTGAATTTTAGGGCAATATTCTCATTTTACTTAGCTCTTGCAGGCACAGCCGCAAGCGCTAAACAATGACAATTTGGCACTTGTATCAGTACAAATATCAAACAGATGTGGGTGATATCATTATCTCCTAGCCAGGACTAATTAGCTTGTTGGCAAATGTAAATATGTGATTATGGTGGAGGTGAGATTTGAGAGGGTCAGACTGAGAACAACACACATGAACAGCTGATGGAAAATCACTCTTTGGCATCTGTGTTTTCATAACACCATGCATTAGTTGGTAGATATTTAAATGGGGCTCTGAAGATGACATTTAACAGGACAAATGGGGGAAAGCGTTGAAATGATATTCAAGTAAATGAACAGTATTTGTCATAGCATGCTACATTAAATCCCATTTTTGTTTTGATTTTATGATCTGGATTAATAACAACAGTTTATGAGAGAATCAGAAACTGTTAAGAATTAATTTCATATTTTATCTCCTTTATTTCAGCTTCTCCTGAGTCACGTCCCTTTAGATCTAGTCTCTGTCCGACATTTTTAGATTTATATATTTTTTCAATTTACATTGTGACCCCAGTATTTTCCATATTTTGTAACACATTTTATTGCTCTTATTGAAATTATTTTACAGTACCCTTGAATTTATTATTATTAATTAGCTCTTTTCTCATCCCAGTCCATTTCAAACCTACAAACCAGTCAGCTGTGGTTCAATACTTGCATCTATACTGTCCATCTTCCTGTAATTGCACCTGGAATGACAGGCTTTAGCAAATCCCCATGTGTTTTTAATACTAAGCCTGTGAGACCATGTGATCATGCATGATTTACACAGCAGGGATGATGTGTCTGCGTGTGCTGCCAGTGTCATGTGAAAAAGAGTGCATTGGGACTTGGATATAGATCCATATGTTCACCCGATTTCTTTTACTGCTGCTGTTGAATCGTAGCTGATGTTTTATACTGCTGGCCTTCTTGTTGAATACTGCTCCTCCTGTTTTTAAAATTGTATCTACACCTTTGAAAGCAATGGCTGTAAGTGGCATATATGTTTTATAAGCTCTGTTTTAGAGATTGTTTTTTGCATGTTATTACCAGAAATTAGACATAGCCCATGACCTTGCCAGCTCAGGTTCACTATTTGTTAGCAGAGTAATACCTCTATTCATGTGTATTGATGACCTAATTAGTATATGAAAACATCATGAAAATATAATGTAACTTGTTAAAGTAGCAATTTGTGGCGCTAGGTATTTTCTGATGCATTTATGTTTTTTATATTACAAAGCTAAAGTACTTTTATTTCTGTTTGTTTTATAGTTTCACTTGAACTGTTCACACTACAACTGTAAAAAAAATTTAAGCTGTTTTGAAGACTGTATTAAAGGAACAAGATGCTCAGTTTGCTGGCTCGTGAAAACCGAGTTTGGCTTGCTGTTGGTCTGCGTTCACATACACCATGTATCCAACACATAGTGATAACAGTACACTACTAGTGCGGGGAGAGTCCCAAATGCATTTCATCTATTATTGATGGGGGTTTTAATATAGTAATGTTTTTCTCTGCTTATCTTACATATAACTACCATTGT
The DNA here is from genome assembly GCA_000787095.1 of Periophthalmodon schlosseri. Classification (NCBI taxonomy): domain Eukaryota; kingdom Metazoa; phylum Chordata; class Actinopteri; order Gobiiformes; family Gobiidae; genus Periophthalmodon; species Periophthalmodon schlosseri. Next base: position 7,628 of record KN479491.1, on the reverse strand, counting down.
GCCCCTGAGGGGGGTTTAAGCACATACTTCTTGTAACTAGCTGGGAATCCTCATGCAAGAATACAGTAAAAAAAAAAAAAAGTTATTGAATTGTCCAATCACAGAGCTTAAAGGCATCCCTTCCTGTTGCCATGGTGACTACCTGTTAATATTCCACCAGAGTTTCCTCGCTGACACGGGGGAGAGCTACTACTTTTCCTGCTGTATACAGGAAATCAATTGGAGAATCCTGCAGAGAATGAGCAGGCTAGCCACGGTCAGAGGAGCAGCGGCGCAAGGATAATATCTACAAATGAAATGCCTGGTGCACAACTGTGACCCCATTGACATTGGCCAATAATAAAAGTGTGGACATGTGGAATATGATTTTCCATACAAAGGAATTGTGTCACCTTGGTCCCACCTTTGAAACTAATTGTGGAAGTGCTTTCTGTGCTCCGCAGTGAGGACGGTGCTCAAATATTAGGAGGAATGAAAATCTTCGTTACAATAAGCTAAGAAATTATGACATTAACCTTAAATCCTGCAGAAATCTGACTTTTTCTCAAACAGACCTGAAGATCCATTTTCAGTGACTATGAATGACTTATTATGTTCACTTTGTACTGCACAGATCACAGGATTTCAGTACAAAAGTAATATTACGCAAACTATTATTTAAATAACAGATGGCAAGTGACAGATGGTAGACTTATGTTATCAAAGTACACAGGAAGTAATAAGCTCAGTGGAACATGGGGACAAACTTGAGAGAAAAAACTTGTCTTTCTCTGGTAACGTAAAGTAAACGTAGAAGTGGTAGGTGCAATTTGGTAAAAAATAAATTAAAAAAATGTGATTCATTCATGCATACTTTCACACATTTTCTTTCATTGCACATTTCCATATTATAGTTCTGTCTATCATGCAAAGAGAGACAACCTCAAACTGGTTTAAGAAACTGCCGGCATGTGCTTGGGCTTTAGGTAGTTGATATTTTTATATTCTTACCTTGCCTATGCAATTATTTACAACTCATCAAATAACAAATATGCAGAAATTGGCATATTGACATAAACAACAGCCATGACCTTGTGTGGATGAATGTAACCTTTCTTGTCATTTTATGGAATATTTTTGTCAACATCACCCCTGCAGCCTCCACCACTGCTTTTACCGTGTTTTTACAAACTCAGCAGGATCCAGGCAGCTTTTCCCTCACCTTTGATGTTCATTACACAAACAACCCAGGATCAAATATTCTTAGTCATTTTTTTAAGCCAACTGTTGGAGAGAGATAACATGGAGAGAGAAACTGGGAGGTGCAGGGGAAGAGAGACTTGTTTATACAGCTCGATCTGACAGAATGAATTATTCAGCAAAAACCTTCCCGCACCCTGCCATCATACTGAGAGGACAGTTTGGACAGTAGGGGGCAGTGGAGAAAAAGGGCAGTAGATGGACAAGTGCTCACTGGGGAAAAGGTCAGAGATATTTACCATAAGAAACCTGTAGATTGCTATTATATGGTTTCATTTGTTAAATTCAGTAGAAAACAATTTTACTTAAAGATGCACTATGTAACTTGCCACCTGCTTGTCTCCATGGAAATATTGCTTTGTGTGGAATGTTCAAGTCATTAATCGTATCTGTATCCATGGAGACAAGCAGGTGATTCTGCCAAGTTACAGGTCGCATCTATGGAGAGGCATGCCCACTCACAGTAAGAATGTTTGTTTTTAATGTATTTTAACAATATAAACACCTGTCATAGAATAAATGCAAGATATATCAGTTTAATGCAATATTCTGGAAAATTTTATGTAGAATCCCTTGTTTAATTTCTGTACCTGTCATTATACTAATGTGTTTCTCACAATGTGTAAAACAGTCCCAATCCTAAGTCTTTGTGTACTTTCATTATTGATTGGTGGTGGCCATTGGCGCAGAATAACAATCTTTATTATTTGTTTCTCTAAGTCTGATCTCCTGAAAAAATGTGGGAACCATGAACTGACCAGGGAGTTCTGGAATCCTTGGGCGGGACTCTGTGGGAATGGAACATGTGCTGGAATTCAGAACGCTTTGGTCACAGTGTTATATTGTTATATTGAGAACATGAGAGATACAGCTCTTGCTCTGAGACCATTATGGAGGTGTTTTGTCTCAGTGCCAACATCAGCTTCATAGACCAAGTGGCTCATGTTGTAATTACAGTTTGCTGAGAGGGAGCGGCGCCCTCTGTGCAATGTCTTCAGGATTAGCTCTTGACATGGTGTTACTAAGCTTTGTCGTGTAACAATTTCACATTTGCTATTTTATGTCTGAAAAATCTGTACCCGAATGAACCAAGGCTCATTAAGCATTAGGCATTTTTGTTCAGATGTTGAGATTTTTTTCATACAATGTTGTTTAAATTACAGCTTGATGTATCAAATATTCCTAATGTTGTTGTATGTAGTTCATAATACTGGGAAGTGCCATATCATAATTAGCACATCTATCCCAGTGGATTTTGTGTTAAAGATTCTGCACTCTTTTACGGCTCAAATGTATTAATGAGCAATTAATGTTAATGTTCACTAGTACCTTTTTGGCCCTAAAAGCTGCAGCGATTCCAATTTAAAGACTCCTATTGTCTTTTTGTTTTTCCATTTAAATAAAATGAACCTTTAGTGAATTTACTCTGGTGTCTTTTAATTTAGACCAGCTGAAGAAAGCAGCACAGTTTATTGATTACATTTAATTATTCAAAACGTTTAATTAACAGCATTTTATTATAGTCAAGGTCTTCTCAACAACCACACAATACTGCTGGATGAGACTCATAATGATAGATATGTGTTGCTTTTCCTGTCTTATTCATGTTTGTGTGTCGTCCGCAGGTGTGCTGAGTCTACCCGAGAGCCTAAACTTGCATAGAGACCAGCAGAGGTCAGGTCGGGGGAGCGAGAGCCATGCTTACACCCAGGCCGAACTACGCACCCTAGAACAGTCCCTTCTGGCTACACGAGTGGGCAGCATCGCAGAGCTCAGTAAGTTCCCATTTACTTTATAAGATACATCTTTCGTCCGGAGGGTTGAGTGAAAGCTTCTCCCTAAAATGTTTCTAGTTATTGTCAAAATGAGCCATTAGGAATCTGCTGTCTGTCCCCGCAGGCTGTCATGATGGTCTCTCTTTATTCGTCTGTTCTGGACACTCTGCAGCTGGAGACGGTTTTGTCACAGGTGGTCTATTATCCACTGACTTCATAGGGATCATATATAGGGATATTAGATTATTGCTTAAAAAGGACCTGCTTTAGGGTTTTTTTTATATACTACCTCCAGCTCTCTACCTTTCTGAACAAAATTAAAGTGTGACAGGAATCTAGCCTCTTGCAGTGCACGCATATTAAGTATTTTCTATTGTTTTGTTGCTCCTGTCTCATTTTAAATAGTTTTATTGTCTGTTTTATGGGTAACAGAGATACTGCTGAGAAATGTTGTTTTAAAGTTATTTCTAATTAATAATCAGTCTAGTATTTTTCTTGTATATTGTCCTCACAACCCTTTATTCCACTCATTCCCTTCTGGGGGTAAGGACCCAAAATCTGATTCCCACAGGTGCGCAAGGGTCCCCAGGGGTCCTTAGAAAAGATGTCCAAACTAGACTGTGAATTTTAGCAAAGGGACGGCATGTTAATTGCTTCCATGTTATACTGTTCTATAACATTTTATTAACCACGAAGTAATAATATTTTTCCATATGGAGAAAGATGTTAGGGTCACCATTGTACCACAAGTAGATTGCGGCGAGAAAATGGTTGGAGACCATTACTTTGTTCAGTTCAGTTTGCATTGCTTCCTTAAAATATGAGCTATAGGTATGAGGTTTTGTGAGTTGGTAGATGAATTAAATTATTTACTACAGCATCAAATGAAACACCCATTAAAATAAAAGCCAATTAGAGGATCTGTGTAGTGGAGATGGGAATTACCCATAGAATCTCTCCTGTTGCAGCTAAGTAGGAGAGTCCATAACATAAAAGGCATTTCATTTGCGCTCTATAGCTTCCACAGGGCTGCACCACTCTTCCTCAGCAGTACTTCCTTAACTCCAGCCTGCACTGATGTAATCTTCTCAGGCAAATAATCACAGACATTTACAGTACAGTTGAATTTTCTATTCCTTCCTGTACTTGCTATATATAAGATGAAGCTGATTGTCAAGTGTACAATCATTGCAATGCATCTCAAGTCCTTTCAATCATTTCTCTTTTGGTTTATGCACAGAATTATATGGGATTTCAGAGCATTTTGCTGCAAACAGATCTGGAAGGCAGTGCTCTAAATGATGAATGAAGCAACAAGCAGTTATTCTGCCATTAGTTTTGGTCCAGCCACAAGCAGTTAGTTATAAAGTAAAGAGCTGCTATGGTTTTCTTGAACTTCTGCATTTGAGAGAAAAATCTAGTAATAAGGTAGAATGCAATGCACGAAGCAATGTATGATTCATACTTAGTTGTACTTGGACTTTTAATTATTGTAATTTATCATATGATTATATTTTATGGTTAAAATTCTAATTGCGTTTAATTAAGATGGAACATTAATTATTTAGTTTGAATTTCTAGGGACTTGTGAGTCGCTTGTCCTGCCCAAAAAGTCTCATAGTGCCAAAAAACCTTGATAATGCCCTGAGCTAATAAATGATAAATAATTTGATTGTACCATTACCTAATGCTGTGTAAGGATTAGAATGTTTAGTCTACATGACATGTTTTTAATTACAACATTTCTAAAGATGGACTAAAGATCAATTCAGAGCTATATCACAACATCATCTGAGAAATAAGCAGGTGACTCTAAGTATAAGTGTGCACACAGGGCCTATTGTCAGTCCAATTTCACAGCTGAACTCTTCTGTAATTAACTAATAGAAGAGACTGTAATCATAGTTTATTTTAGGGAAATACCCAATCATGCTTCTATATTCCTGCAGATTTTGTGCATTTGAGAAACAGGATTATACATTTGGTTTTGACCATGGTCTATGAAAAAAACCCTTTTTTCCCTCACGGCTGTGGCATTGTGTGCGATGTAGGTTGAAGTCTGACATATTGTGAGCAGGTGTGACAGAGACAGGCCATTCGTCTGTCAGTGCGGTGCTGCCCTGAGGGTCACAGAGCATCCAGTAGTTAAATATATGTGTAAAGTAATACAAGCCAGACCTCCAACAATGGGGCCCTCAATACCCAATTCACACATTTCCTCCACCACAGGCATGAGAAACATTCAAGGTATGAAAACATTCAATGATGTAAAAATAAACCAGATCTTATTTTTTGTAAGATTTTGGATTTTCTTAGCTAAAAGTATCTGGAGTTGTAAGTTTTTGATTATATGAATAAAATGTAATATGTGTTCTTTTGTTGTAAATTACTCAACCTGAAATAGAATGGAAAAAAAAATGGCTGGTCCAGATATTTTAGAAGAAAAGAGCCTCTTCAGGCCTGAATGCTTTTGGTAAATAGAGGAAGCCCTTTTAGCAGTATAGTGCAGGGACTGTGAGCTAGTGCAGAGGCAACGTAAATACATTCATTTACCCAGATAATCAATGTTTAATTTGATTTATTGAGAAATAACATTTTACTTCTGTAAGAAATTGCTATTGCAGCTGGCTAAATAATTTGCAGATGAGATGCATGGTCCATTCCATTTATTTTCTGATCTGATAATGATGGAAATTAGGCCAGAGCAACATGGCAAAAAATAAATAAAAAAACATTTATTTCATTTCATGGTTTCTTATGGGAAAAAGGCACATCAATAATAGAATAAAATTCATAAGGCAGCCTTTTGAAGTAAAGCAATAGTTCAATTTAACACGTATAATGGTCAAAAAGTTCAAACTCTACTCCTCAGAGGATTGGCTGCAGACCGTGTTGATTACAAAAACACCAAGCTAATAATGGTCATCTTAAAACAATTAGCTCTTGATTCATTTAAAATAAATAATTACATTTTTATCTCCAGTCTGTTTACAGTTTACTGCAGTAAGAACAGACAAAATTATCTTTACAAATGCATGTGAATCTTAGCTGCACTGAATATGGACTCCTATAATGACACTATGACTGTTAAGTTCTGCCTCAGAGCCTTTCCCCATCGCTCCCTCTAATCTGCCACACTGACATAGTAAATGGGAGATAATGGTCTCACACACTGGACAGAGCAGGTCCACAGCCAGGTGTTACATTTCATCCTCACATTCTCATTTTTCATCATATTAGAGCTAAAATACTTTTCCTACTTTGCCATGCATCATCTTTCACCTTGCGCTGGCTTTCTAATCTCATCCAGGCTGACCCACTTCATAGCCCGCTCAACCCTTCATGAGGAATGATGCAGTCAGACCCTATTTAAGAGCACCCTCACATTATCTGTCAACAAGATAGGAATATTTATTTTAAAACCACACCAAATCTTTTTACAGCATTAGACAAATCCTGCTTGTCCCCATGAAGATGTTACTGTGTTGACAGGAATGTTCCACAGTATGGCATTAAAATGACCTGCATTTATTCAATCAGGCGATTATTGCTTAAAAATGTGTGGCTTCACTGGCTTGTCTTCATGTAGATAGATGTTTAATGCCACACTGTCATGCTGTGGAATATTTCAGGTAAAGCAATGGCATCTCCATGGAGGCAAGATGCTGGTAGATCTTCAACAGAAAAGTTACATACACCTGTGAAAAATAAAGAATAAAGTTTATTAGCTAATAGTTTTGTATTTTGGATCACCTTAAAATTGACAATAGATATTTTAAATCTGAGGAAGAGGAGGAAGCAGGTGCAGTTCTTAGCTCTCACCTCAGCATTTTACGAAAACACCATGAGAACTGTGCTTAGGAGAAATTTATTTTCAAGCTGTGCTGAGATAAAAGGCATAGTCACATGGCAAAAAGTTTTCACTGACTTTTGTTATCAGAGAAGTTTCTAGGAGCAAAAACTTGGAAAGAGGTAGCAGACATTACTTATATTTGTAAATAAAGCATAAAGTTTTCCTTGACTGCATATTAACTTCCACTTTTGTCCAGCAGCTACTTGTCTCCAGAGAGATGTTATTGCTTTGCAATAAATGCAATACAGACCATCCACCAGAAAAGATGCACAATTTCATGGCATAGCCTTAGATTTTTCTTGCTGATGTGAGCAACATAAGACCAGAACTTTTTACTTCCTAATCTATATTCTATTATTTTGTCCACAACTTGAAAACTCTGAGACATGCACTGCACAGTGCATGTCTGACAGAATAATAAAAATCACACTTGAAAAGGTTATTTGCTGCAGATCTTCAAAGCCATGAATGCTTTTAAAATGACTAACTAGAAAAACATCCATTTACAAGTCCTCTCCTGCCACTGCTACAATTCCATCCGAACTTTAAAAAACATCCATTTACAAGCCCTCCCCTGCCACTGCTACAATTCCATCCGAACTTTGCCTAATTTGCTTCAAACGCCTTGTTAAATAGTATGATTATTTTTTGATTATTTTTATATTTTACTGAACTTGTGTTAGTTAACTTCTAGCTGGGAGAGATATAGAGGGTGACACAGTTTAAGATTTAACCACGAGTGTCTACAGAAAAGGCAGAGC
>KN479490.1:66429-85118 GCA_000787095.1 Periophthalmodon schlosseri | reverse complement strand
TCCAGGGACTGAAGGTGGAAGTTAGCAGTCTTGCTATAACCTCGCACAAACATATTACCTCCTTGTGTAGGTCAGTGCTGTTTATGTGCATTGTCCCTGATAAATAACTAAACTAAAACTAAACACATTGGGCAAGTGTACGCCTCTCTCACATGTGTAAGTTTAACCACCGGGGCTGTGTGATCCAGTGGAGTCAGAGACAGCTTTGGGAGGCTTGTGGCTAAGTGAAGTAGAACTAACGCTGCGGCATCACTTACTACATATCCAGTCTCCAGCTCGATCTGTGTATTTAGAGCTAAACTAGACTGATGCATTTTGTAACATAGTGCACAACATAATGGAAATGTAGACAAGTTTAAAGATTCACTACATATTTTTTTCTTTTGATGGAGGGTCTGCCATCAATTTGTTTCTAGGCCAGGGCTGTTTCATTGGGCCTGTGTGGACACGCCCCCATACGCAGCCTCTCAGACCACGTTCACACCAAGAGCGACGTGAGCGACTGGAGCGACTGGAGCGACCAGCCTCCATTCATTTCCTGCACAGGTTGCGCAGGGAGGAGACTAGAGGAAGTGGACAGGAGAGCGCCACGATCCAGGAGACCTGAGTGTAGCAGAGCTGAACTGAAGTCAACTTTATGCAAATGTGGAGCGATATCACCACGGTGAAAGCCACTCAGCGAACACCTTTTGACAGACACATTGTTGGAGGCACTAAACTCCTCCTAATTACCCCCGCATGTGGTTAACTCCCTGTAGAGGGCTGGAGACAACACAACAGCGAACTGATCGCAGGAAAGCAATTTTTTTGCTCTTGGTGTGAATGTGGTCTCAGCCTGTGTGCTCACCTGCAGAGGTGCACTGGAGGAGGCGGGGCTAAGCCAACCCCGTTTAATGCATGTAGAACACTCACACTGTCGATCTTTAGATGACTTCACTGACGCACACAATACCCATCACAATGCATCAGCTGATACGAGCACACGAGCGCAAGAGTCAGAACGCACAGGCCCAGCACAACAACACAACAACAACACAACACACAACTATAATTTTAACCATAGACTGTACACGTTTTAACCATAGACTGTACACGTTTTAACCATAGACTGTATCTGGCTTAACTTTATGTTTTTAGGCTATAATCCAAGTTACTGCACATAGACAGTATAATAACACCAGCACCTCGCTCACCGCTGCTGTCTTCAAATCTGAGAGGATACTCATATTTATGCTATGTTTGAGTGAATTGTAGATCTAAAAAATACAAAATTATGATTTAATTGATGTAATAAAATCATTAGTTTTTAATTTTTTTGCTGAAATGCCAGGACAGCACACCTCTGCCTGTAACCTGCCCTGGTGTGCCACCTTGTTTGGCTTGTCGCCAAATGACTTTAGAGTAATATTTGTGTGTGTTTGGTAATTTCTAAAATATAAACTTTGCAAATGCATGATCAATACAAATTTGGTGACTCAAGTCATTAGGAAATGACACAGACTCTCTAGAGTTATAGAGGCAACAATAAAGAAACAAATAAATAATAAATAATAAATATACAGTATTATGATTCTACTTACAAGGATATCAGCAAGATTGTATTTTATTTTGGTGTTTCTCCATTGGCTCCTTGCAGTGAATACCAGGTCTAATTATCATTTGTTTATAATGTTAGCTGTTGTGATCGTGATTCTAGCCTCGCGGGTGGTATTTTAGCATGATCTGTGTGTTTAGATGTCTCCTGGTGCCTGCTGTTTCCGTGCACTGGTGTATCTCCATAATAGTCCCACAGAGATCATTAACTGGAGTGACAGGAGCAGTATACACTTTCTTTTTTGTTTTTGTCTGGAGAGGTTTCATGTTTTGGAGAATTATAAGTGTATTTATAAATATATTATAAAATAGGTGGTTAGTAGTCTTAAGCTACAGCTAGAGGGTGCTGTGTTCAATGCCCAGACATGGCGGAGCGTTCTTGCACTCCAAAAAAATTATGTTGACTATGTGTTTTAAAGTCACAGTATGTAACTTTTTTTCAAAAAAAGAGAAAAAAAATAAACTAAAAGCCTGTTTTGCATGTTTTTGAAAAACATATTAAAAAAAACATGCGTCCTCACTGTGAGCAGAGTTGCATCTTCACAAAACTGACTGTAATTACCTGTAATACCTTTCAAAAGTGTTTACCCACAAATTGTATCAAATATGTAAATAATTTAGTAATAATCTAGAATATTTTAGGATCACCAGCGTGTATATCTCACTAACTGCCTGTCAGCGCTAATGCTAGTTTAGCCTAGCTTCTTACCTCCACCGTGTACACCTTCTATCACAGTTATAACCATAGGTCCACGCTTATAACCTTGTTAGAGTTAAACGACTGCAGTCTCTTTTTAACGTAAGATGTTTTGTCTCTAAAAAGAGAGTAAATTGTAAACATGTTCATTGTCTTCAATCAGCTGATGGACCCGGAAGTGACATCACACTTAAGAACCCTGTGTCATAAAATTCATCTATCGCCAAGGAATAGTTTTAGCTTCTATTTACATGGAATCATGCAGTTGACTTTCCACCTCCGGAAAGTTAGATTAAGGCAAAGCAAATTCATGGAGACAAGCAGGGTTTGACCCCGCCACCAAAAAAGTTACACAGTGTTTGCCTGGGATCCAGAATACACATTTCTTCAGTAGTTTACGAAGATGTGAGACTGGTCACCGGTGAATCTCCCTGAGTTCAGATGGGTGTGATTGACAGGTGGATTAACCAATCAGGGACTTATCACAGGAGGCTGAAAAACATTGTAAATTTCTGCAGAATCAACGAGCAAAGTATTAAACTCTGTTAATCTGAAGTGAGATAAATCTGATTTTATTTGTAAATCATAGGTGACCAATGAGTTCCTTTGTTTCACCTGCATCACTGAAAAAAAAAAAAAATCTGATTGCACGATCACGTTTGGCAGGGCCTGAGACGCAACGGAGAACGTGGGGACCAGACTGATATCAATCTGTTTAAAAATACAGAGATATCATTCTGGCAAACATAGTGTGCCTTTAAAAACATTCCCTTCATAAACAACTGTTATATATTTTTCTACTCTGTTACAGTCTCACCAGTAGCATTTAGTGATGTTCAGCACAGATCGTTCTGGTGCTTCTGCAGACAGAGTTTTAGGCTCAGACTCTAATCTAGATTGATAGGAGTTAAAAATAAGCACACAGCGACATATGCATTGTTCAGTCAGATCCTGGGAGCAGATCTGGGGAACGCCTGACAGTTTCTATTTAAACTCCCGGGGGTAATGTTATAATGGAGGTGCATGGGGCAGGCGAATAGCTAATGTGTACATTAAAGGAGACACATGATGCACATTATATTTTCATTTACCCACTCCAAGTTGAAGTTAGCATGATTCATTCATGTTTGAGTAGTCTTTATTGTCCAGCATTCAAGGTGCCATTGCTCAGAAAATTACTGTTTCCCTACCCTCCATTCACACCCACAGCTCTTTTTTAAATTTTTCTTTTTTCATTTGACTTGTTTTTTATTAAGTCGTTTTAGATCAACATTGTGATTTAAAATTAAAGATGGAGTATTGATTTTAAAAACGACTTTTTGGAGCTTTCTACCATGTTATAACGTTGTTCCCTCATCAAAAACATGCCTGAAGCAGTTTTAGATGTCACCCATACATGTTTGCGTAATCTTGGGATCTCTCCCGGACACTATTTGAACCCTCCTTAGGTTTAGCTGTAAGATTCTGTGCAATGCTCAGCCCACAAGCCTGATCGCAATTTTTCATAAATATACAAAAGCAGGATACAAAACAAAACACTATAACTTCAATGTTCAGTAGTTTCATTAGCAGAGTGCACGGTGATTGCGTTTTGATAGCGCTCTGAAGGGAGTTTCATTTTTGACGTTCTGAGTCAAAGCGTCAAAAATGAAACTGAGACTTATAAAACATGTTAATACGTTGGTTTAGCAAATACAGCATTTTCAAAACAATAAAAAGTAACATGGTGATCTAAATGTTATGTATTAACAATTAATACCCCAAAGAAGTGTAACATGCATCTTTAACGAGGACAGTACTTTTTGGAGGGTATCAGTATAAAACTATAACACATGTAAATCATTATTTCACAATATTATTCAAAAATTACTTTATAGTGAAATTTCATAATAGCAATAGCAGATTTTGCACTTATTAGGCTACAGGACATTATTGAACTGAGAGCAGTGGGCGGAGATAGGGGGTAGGTGAAAACAGACATTTTCTGAGCACTCAAGCCTCAAATAGAGGACTATACAGGATTACTCAAACATGCCTAAATCAATCAATACAACTCTGAGTAAACTGTCTCCTTTAAAATGTTATTAGAACCCAAATTTATCTTATCTTCACAGTCAGTACGCAGCAACAGAATGGTAGAAGTAGGCTTGCCAAAAGTATCGAAAATCAGATACTAACTGATACTAAAACTGGTATCGAAACTAGATACACGTTTGAGCAGGTATCAATACTATAAAAGCCACATTCGTAAGACAGAAATCAACCTTTCCTGAATAGCTTTAGAATGATTTTGAGCTGTATCAGAACTAGTATAGGACCACACCCATAGACCATTATGGAACCTACCTGGACGACTGAGGGGTTACACACAGAAATATGGCCACATGGTAATATAAAAGAAAGTACTACGCTGTAATGTTGAAAACTGCATTCTATTGTCTAAATCATGGTATGGGATCATCATAGATATCATCGTGGTAAAGGAATCGGTATTGAGTATCGAAGTTATTCCTTATTATCGAAACCGAGCTTGAAATTTTAGTATCGTGACAACACTACTGTCGCCCTCTGCAGATTCCCACGTCTCTGAGCGCTTATAGGACCACCCCATCAAAGCCTGAGAGACCGGTCAGAGGGCAGAACCAAGGCCAAAGTCTATCTCTCCCTGTCGAGCATCTCTGTGTAGGCTTAGCACACTGATAGATGGGCCCTCTCTACATGCAGGGACAGCACTCCACCAGAGACAGATAACACCAGGAATTAGTCAAATCCATCTGCACAGAAATAGCCCCGTCCCGTACAATTAGCGCTGTCAACATGGCCAATTAATACACGAAAGCCGACATGCCACATTCCAAATCTATTTTGTGAAATATCTCTCCGTGCGGTATTGAAAAGTATGACATTGGATATTAATCACTTTGGTAACTATGGGGTTGTGCTAGCAGTCAGTAATAAAAATGTCAAAAGTGGATCATTCCAATATAATTATTTTGTCCTAATGGAGGAAATATGAGGTTTTCTATTGGGTAAGACATGCAGAAGTATTTTAAAACGTATTATCCATCAAACTTCGAAAAAGAAAAAAAAAACAAATCTTATCCTCTCTCCAGCTGTCTCAATAGTGATGTTATTGCTTTGACTGGAATGTTCCACAGTATGGCACTGAAATGACCCGTCTTGCATTACTTTTCTTGGTAAACATACATTGAAAAACATGCATTCTTACAGTGAACAAGCTTATCTATAACTTGGGCTTGTGGTGGTTTTTTCAAGTTTATTGCTATACCTGCTTGTGTCCATGGAGATAGATTTTTTTCAAGTTTATTGCTATATCGGGGAAGAGTCCAAGCAAAGTGACAACATCTCCACTGAGACAAGCAGGTGTAGAACCCTCCACCATGTCCAGATTGTGTGCGTATTAATTTGATTTAAGCCCAATTCAATTACGGAATCTCAGAAGTTGCCTGTCCAGCCAAAACCACACGCTTTGACAATACTTGACAATGACGTGTGGGTCTGGAACCATATCCAATTTCTGATGGGTGTAATTGACAGGCGGATTAACCTATTTATTTCTTTATCTTTGTTTATGCAAGGAGAGCCCAATGAGAGCACTGAGACTTTCTTTTTCATGGGTGCCCTGATCAAATACAGAAAAAAATACAAACAAAAAACAAATAAGTATATAAGCCTATATAAAAAATTAAAAACAGGTGCAATGTGAGTATAAATGTTTGTCACCAGATTATTAAATTGTATTTGTGGCACCAAAGTATCCAATTTTGGTCGTCCTTGAAATATATTCAATTTCTGGAAAGCAAAACAGCTAAAAGCCCTTTTTCCCCATCTCAGTTCTGGTGCAGTTAGCCCTTAGACTTATATAAACATGTGATTTTGTATTAAATGTTCCCGTATCAATGATTAACAAGCAGGTGAAATATTCCGGCATTCTATGAAGTTGTCATTTATAAATACATTTCACAGTGTTGTTCTGTTCTAACATATCAGACCAATCAGAGAAACGCAGGGTCCATTTGTGTCTGCACCACGGAAGTATAGTAAGATCTGGAATAAAAAACAAAAATGGCATCATATTGTTTTATTGTATTTTTCCTCAGCTTTTATTTCCTCAACAGGGGCTAGGGCCACCCATCACTGTAGAGGGGAGTTAGTATGGGCTTAGAGCGGGGCTAGGCAAAATCTTACAAAGCTACGTTTTAAGTGCTTTGAGTATGTCAACGTTTTAAAAGTTCATGTTGTGAAAATAGAAAAGAATCCCTACAAAATCCAGCCTTTGTGAAAGCTGTGGATGCCCTGTCAACCGAACACAGGCAGTTTGATTTTACAAAAAAATATATTGCGCTCTATGAGAGAATTCTTTCTGGGCCAGAGCTGCAGTACCTATTGAACGGCCACTAAGCTACACTAAGCCACTAAGGACAAAGGAGGACTGTCTTATCCAGTTCTTATTATTGATCTACAGTCTAAACAAACATGGCGGCTTACAAGTGAAAAAGGAACAAATAGCACTGAGAAACAGCACAGATTATAATTTTGGTTACTTGTTTATCTCAGGTAAAAGAAGTTATATATTTTGTTCTGGATGGTACGAGAATTTTGGAGGAGATGTCTTTCACATTTGAGAGACACATGCTACAAATTAGCGGTTGTGGTTGGACCGTCTCAAGTTAGGACTCATGGTTGTCACGCTCTATGGTCCAATTCCAGATCTTTTGCATGGAGACACAATCCACACATTAGGAAACACAGCCAATAAAGTTTTAAGACAGACTCAAGAAAAAAATACAAACGGAATTTAAACAACACATTTTCAGGAGCCCGTGAACAATACAAGTGTTTGTGATCCTGTTTAAGAGTTTGATTTTCAACAAAAAAGATGAGAGGGACTAACCAGAAAACTGTTGGCTAATGCTAGCTAGCTTGTGACTGTAATTTTATGTGCGAGAGACTTGTTCAAGAACACAAATCATCTCACCTGCTGTAGTTCGAACTAAGTCAGTGCTTTCTGATCAGATTGTGTTAAAATAAAACTCAGATTAAAGTCTAACTTGAGTAACATATCTTCAGTCAGACCAGTGCCCCCAGTTAGCATGACACTCCCAGAGAATGTTGATGACGTTGGTTGCAAAGTATCAATATGCAACTATTTGAGAACTTTTTCCCATTCAAAAGAGACTAACGCTATGGCAATGGTCCTAATTTTTCATAATTCTACACCCACTGGTAGACAGAGGTATTGCTGCTTTTAAACTTGTTGTGATTATTATTGATGACTACCTACTCAACATACTTTTGATGCTTACAGTGTGAGTCACAGCACCATCTGTCGAAAACTTCAAACATCTGTTAAGCTAATATGCTAGCTATTTCAAAAAGTTTGTCAAACATATTGCACACTTTTTACATAGTTTCACAAAGTTTCTTGCATCAGATGTTTTCTCAGGTGAAGATTATTCGTTCACAACATAGGAAGACCTCAGACTGCCTTGGCTAGTGGAAACAGACCTGTACTGTGCCGTTCCACTCCAGTGGAAACTAGGACAAGAGCTACGCTGGATTTTGGGAAAGCTACGTACCGGTCTCCAGATATTCTAATAGTTTCATTAAAGGTCCTATATTAAAGGAGCAGTAGCTGATTTTGACTGTCTTATTTTTTATTTATTTTTTTTGCATTCCTAGCGTTCTAATTATTCACCGTGACTATGTTCCTACCCTTACTTGTGGTTATTACCCAAAGCTCATGACCAAAAGAACAAGACTGTGGATACAAGCGGGCGAAATGTGTTTCCTCTGCAGGGGAGCTGGGTGCTCACTTAGAGATAGGATGAGGAGCTCAGAGTAGAGCTGCTGCTCCTCCACGTCAAGAAGAGCTTAAAAGGCTCTGTTCCACCTTGTGACATCATTAGGTGGAAGTCCAGGAAGTCCCCCACTGTGTTTTAAAATCTCCATTCTCATTTTAGCACTTCAACTGCATTCACTAAGATGCAACTTAACTGTAACACTAGAAGCTATTGTTTTTAGCTTTATTTTATTTGCATCATGGCGTTTTGTATGCTCTGACATTAGTGCAATTTAGAGTTTAGGTTGTGGTCTGATCTGAGTTATAATGTTAGAATCACTAGAATCATTTGGATAATTTCTGCTCTGGAAAAGGTAAAACGTAGCTGTTAACTTGAAAACTATAGCTTTGTGACATCACAAGGTGGAACAGAGCATTTCGAGCTTTGAAGATGTAGATAGACCAATAATAAATGATTTCTCAAACATGTGTGAATGAAACAAAACACAACTGCGGTTATGTTTTTGAGGAGGTAACAACATTATAACATGGCTAAAAGCTCAGAAGAGTCAATTTTGCATAATACAGGACCTTTAAAAACGGGCCAAAAGGTGTCCAAAAACCTTGAGTAAGTTCGATGTGTAGCCTAGTACAATAAATCTATAGCATAATCATTTTCTATTAACTAATATTACATACAACATTGAATTTATTTTGTATAGCAGGGGCTAATCTTGTAATGACAGAGAAAACATGAATCCAATATGTCCGTCGTGTGCAAAAGAACAGTGGAATAAGGCTTGCGTGTCTAATTAACTGAGCCAATCAATGAGCAGAGATAAGGAGAGGACAGGGGAGGACAGGACAGAGGAGAGGGGGCAGGACCGTAGCAGGGACGAGAAAAGCACTTTAAAGGGCCTATATTCCTCTGTTTTCTGGTCCATGTTATAATGTTTCCTCATCAAAAACATACATACTTTTGTTTTGTTTCATTCATACATGTTTAACACACAAATTGTGTTCTTCTCTCAAACAGAAAATGTTCTGTTCCATCGTGTCCACAATGGAACAGAACTCCACTGTGTTTTTAAACTCCATACACCTCACTAGAATCAATGGAACAGAACTCCACTGTGTTTTTAAACTCCATACACCTTCACTAGAATCGTTTGGATAATTTCAGCCCTGGAATTGTCAGCCTCTACTGAACAAAAGATAAAAGGCAGCTGTTAACTTGAAAACTACCGCTTCATGAGGTCACAAGGTGGAACAGAGCATTTTGAGCTTTGGAGATGTGGACAGACTAATAATGCACGATTACTCAAACATGTGTGAATGAAACAAAACAAAAACAACTCCAAGTATGTTTTTGAGGAGGTAACACTCTAACAAGGCCTAAAGATCACAATTTTTCATAATATAGGACCTTTAAATAAGGCTTGGATATGCTGGATATGCAGTAAATGAATCAAAGAAGGTCCACTGATTGTATGGTGTTCAAAAACACTTAGGAGGACAATTATTAAGGAGTTAATAGTTAATTTGGTTTCAAGAAAAAGATTTATCTTAATTAAAGACACTGTACTTGATTTTTACTGTTTTAAAAATCTGAAAAACAGAACTAGTTCATTTTAAACGGTTTGCAGTGGTTCAAAGTTATTCCTCACTTGTTTTATGCATTCTGAGCATTCTGATTATTCACCAGGATGAGTTTATAAGAGCTTTTCACAATTCTCAGGGACGAGACAGGCACTTCGTAATTCTCGGACAACTTTATAATTAGATGCAGATGTATGTTAACCTCAAAACCTGCTTGTACAATATATCTGAACTGGGGCAAGACAAAGTTTGCTCAAACACTTGGAAAAAGAGCCTTTAATGCAAAAACATGGAAATCTGACCTTTTATTGAACATTTATACTTATAAGAATGTCATCTGATTCAGTTTTACCCGTGACGAAAATTTAAGAACAACTATCTGTAAAGACTGTGTACGTATTTGTTGTGTATTGTAATGTTTTAGTTTTCTGTCATGATCAGTCTTTGCATTCCCTGCTACATAAAAAGTAATCAAGTAATAAAATATAAAACACCAATGCAAAGGTTCTCAAAAGCATCGGCTAAAGCCAGGGTGATATGTCCTCTTCAGAGCAGAGAAGCTTTTTGACAGAGCAGCCCACATCATCAGTGACCCCACACTGGCATCTCATGTAGACCAGCGCTCCATCCCACCCGCCCACTGACATTCATATGAAATGCAATCAGAACTACTGTCAAACTATACCAAAAACACTCTCTGCTATATTCAAACAGTGACGGTAAAGAGGCACTTCAGCCTGAGTCAGTAGGAGCTCAGAAGTTCTTAATTAGTCAAATATGTTTTTTTTCTTAAATGTTTTATAGTGGTTTCGGTGTTGTAAATTTGAGCATATCTATACATAAAATACCTTAAAAGGCCTGTACTTGATTTAGGAGTTTTAGTTTGAACCATTAACCCCGCCCACTTAGTCTTTTCCGCTGCGGTGATACTGCACCACGACACAGAAACAACTGTCTGGGATAGTGCCATGTTGTTGTTTGCAGATCTCCACTTAAAGTGTCTTTCTCTCTCTTGATATAGAACCATTACAGAGTCTGGGATTATGTCAGACAGTGCGATTCCCATGATTCTTAGTAACAATGTGCCTGGTTGGATGAAAAAGGGGATCCTGTCTGTAGCTTCTGTATTAGTTATTAACAGAGAAAATGCTATGTAAATGAATAGCTTCAAAGAATAGCTGATGTAAAGAGCATTTATCTTGACTAGAATCAGTTAAACTCAGGTACAGGTCTTTTAATTATAGATTTGAAAAGGTTTCAAATCTATACCTCCAAATGCATTTATTTTCCCTATTCAACTGCAGTGGCTCATCATAACGCTAGTCTTATTCCAATACCATTTCAGACTCCTCTCCTCTCTTTTGATTTCTACATGACTTGTTCATCAACTATTTGCCTTCCTCTCCCTTAGCCCTGCTCCTCTTCATCACCGTCACTGAGCTGCACATTCTCACTGGCACAAAGCGAACCCATTTGTGACAATACAGGAATGACTCATGCATCAAGTCAAATGACCCAACCTGATCACTTCCATTGTGTGAGTGAAATGGACTGGGTTTATGCTGTGGATGTGTTTGAAAATATATTTGAAAATATAATATTCGAAATATACAGATGGGCATTCTATACTTTCTCCAAATAACAAGAGTCCTGGAACAGATCCTTGAGGGACACCATGGCCCTTGTCCTAGTGTCTTCTGCTTTTTATTTGTTTGCATCCCAACTGTGCCAGGGACCTGGAACCTTATTGGGTAGGACTGCAAGATTAATCATGATCGAACCAAAATGAATGCACTTAGCAAATTGCACAAACAACAACATATCCTGTCCTGCCTTGTCTGCATAAAACTGCTAACCCTGTAGTTTACATCTGTACAAACATGTTCTGAAATGTGATTCTTGTATTATTTTGGCAGTTCATTTTTCAGTCTTTCCATCAATTCTCCTGGACGCTAAATGTGAACTTTGAACAAAATCCTGTTATTAAAATATAAATCACAAATCCAATCACAATGCTTGTTTCCTAAGTCGTGCAGCCCTATGGGGCTTAACAGTGACCGCCCACTAAATTTCTCATTCATTTTTCTCTAGACTTTCCAAAAAATGTTATATTAAAAGTTTGAAATCTTGCTCGGGGATAATCACCTACGTGGTAATGACCACAAGACCTGTAACTTTATTTCAGTTGTGTTTCTGAAACTTTATACACCCCGAAGTTATTAAAACATTTTGCAGAATCTTATGTTTTAAATGTTCTTTTTTGACTTAAAACAACCGTGTTATGGATATTAGTTACCACACAGCTGGTTAGCCTCCGCAGTGCCTTTAAACTCTTAATATTTGGATTTTTCGAAATGTCTGTGGGAAAAATGAATGGAAAATGTACTTCCGGAACTGGAGCAGCCTGTCACTCTTGAGCTCCATTATCAGCCCACACAAAAAGTCCTGTTAAATACTGGTGTTCTGACGCAGGTCAGAACACCAGCTTGGCTCTAGCTAATGAAGGTCCAGGTGTGAATTAAAACGCACAAACTAATGTTTACTTGTTCACTAGAACAATTATCAAACACATTCAAAATTCAAACATGTCTCATACTTTTAAAATACAGTTAAAACAATGGCTCATTGAAAACTAAATCTGTGAACCCTGATTCCACCTGCTCTCACTGCCCCCTGCTGGCCTCCTGCCCTGTATCTGTGTGTCTATGTGTGACAGTCTCCATTGATGTGTGTGTAATTGTTCTACTGATGTGTGTCTGTTGGGCAGTTGTCGGTCGATTCATCCATCTCTTAATGTAAATATATAGTGTATTTCACCGTGTAATTCTCTATTGCACACAGTTACATATTGTTTCTGTTTTTTGGCTGATATCCACATTTGTCATGGGACTACAGATAAAAATTCAAGCACTTCTGGTCCCATCAGAGAAAGTGACATGACAATTATCTTGAGCATGAAAACAACCTATAGCTTTTAGGCAAACGTATGCACTATTATATTCTCAAACATTTCATACCAGTGTTTTGACTCCGCTACAGTCCACCCAGCCTATGGTCACACAGCAGTTTGTCAGGTGCAGTGTTCTCTATTAACCTGTCACAGCCTTTTCAGTCCTGAGTTCTAGACCTGCCCTGACAGGAGCGCAGACAGGAGCAGAGACAGGAGCAGAGACAGGAGCAGAGCGGCTGAGGCCCCTGAGAGCCCTGAGGGCCCTGAGGCGATCGGGGCCAACCTCTCTGTTTATGTGTGTGAGGGGCGATGTCACGTCACACACAGGAGGCAGTGGGGCCTCAGAAGCTCAAGGCTGCAGCTACATCACCCCCTCCAGCTAGAATAACACTTTCGGGATTCTGTACAATGTGGATTATTTTATTTTATTTATTTTCTCAGCAGTAAGAATTAATCATTAAAAACAACAAATTATGACAGGCAGCTGACAACCAATGAAAGCTTGGCTGTTATTTTATTACTTTAAAGGTGCACTATGAAACTTACTGCTTTGCCTTAGAATGTTCCACAGTATGGCATTAAACCCATCTATCTCTACGGAGACTAGCAGCTGATGCCACAAGGCCAAGTTACGGCTCAAATCGGTGAAGAAGCCACCATGCTCACAGTAAAATGCATTTTTTCACCTTTAATTGACTAATAAATACTAGATAGATGAGTTTAATGCCATATGTTGGAACATTCTAGGCTTGGCAATAAGGTCCCCATGGACATTATTGACAAGCAGGTGGGAGACACTGCATCAGGGAAGTTACTTAGTGCACCTTTAATGTAATTGGAAGGCTAAGGGTAAGGCTAAGTATTAATACGTGAACTACACTGCGGTCAGTTCGTGTGCAGTATTTGGTGGATTGATTTGAGCTGTTTATTGTGTAGTCTGCTTTTCACTTCACGGGTACAGGCTGTGCTGACTCACCACCTTCCAGCTTTCAAAACATATTTTTTAAAGAAAATCCAATAGCAGTTCTATAGTAACCTTTCTATTGATACCATAAAGCTAACCCTATGAGCCTGTGGAGACATATGCACCAAAGGTATTTGTGAAAGGCCAGAGATGTCAAGGAGATGGTGCAAGTACAGTTCCCATAGCAGTAACACTCCACCCAGCAGATAGATAATATGCTTTCTTTCTTTCAGCTCAGTCAAATATTGTTCACATATATAACTAGAACAATATAAGACACAGCAATACATTTTGAAATTATTGACTTGATTAAAACTTTCAGTTCAATTCAAGTTTATTTATATAGCACGCTGACCAAAGTTAAACTGCATTAAAGACTGAGAGGATCTAACAGACAGAGGGGGGCTATTCCATAGTCTGGGCACTGCCACAGAAAAAACTCTGTTACCTCTGGTCTTGAGCCTTTGGGCACAGGCAGCAGGAGCTGGTCAGCTGACCTCAGGGCTCTGCAGTAACTCCCTCAAATAAAGACAACCCATAGACTGCAGATATTTAAATACAATTAATATCTTTTTGAATTGAATTGAGTTGCACAGCGCAGGCATGGCATGCTCTCGTGCCTTAGTTTTTGTGAGCAGACGAGCTGCAGTGTTCTGGACATTCTGTAAACGCTGCAGGGAGCCCTGGTCCAGCCCCACATACAAAGAATTGCAATAATCCAGACTCCACGTTACAAATGTGTGGATTGCTTTTTCAAAATCCGCCTGTGGAAGGTAAGGCTTTACTTTATAGAGTCCCCACTGCAGCAGGGTGACAATAAGAGGACAGAGGACCAATCACACTGTGTATGCATCTATCTATCTATCTCTCTCTCACACTCTCTGTCCTTCTCTCTCTCTTTGTCCTTCTCTGTCCCTCTTCTCTGTCTTGTTATTTTTCCTGTGGCTGAACTTGCTCATTAAAATATATCCAAAACATAAGGTAGAATATTAGCATCACGTCATTTCGCTTCGCTAATACTCAATTACATAAAAGGCCTAATTACTTATAAATTGCTCATGCAGCCTATATTTTCCAATATATTATCTGTTGTTTTCTGTGTCAGGCATACATGAATAATAGTAGTTGATGGTACAACATTTATCATTCTTAGCAAAGTAACTTGAATTGCCAGTCGATCTGGCTCTGAATCCCGTTTTTCTCCTTGGTCTAATCCAGACTGTAGTATGTCAGCAGTCATTCATATCATTAAACAGGGTAATATACTATTAAAAGTATGTTTTCTGTCGATAGGAGCAGATCTAAAAGCTGTTTACAAAAGCTAGTGTGCACAACGTGAGATAGAGAGAGATACCGCTGCAAAACACAGGACATTTGAGCTCACATAATGAAGTTTGACAAAATAAGAAAACAGTTAGCTCAATATGATAACAAAGACCTTTTGATTTTAGGGCTGCTGTCATTTTCAACATAGTACTTTCTTTTATATAACCATGTGGTCTTATACCTGTGTAACCTCGCAGTCGTCCAGGTAGGTTCCATAGTGGTCCATGGGCTTATACTAGTCTATGTGTCTTATGCTTGTTCTGCTCAAGACTTGTACAGCTCAAGATCATTCTAAATGTGACTTTTTTAGTATTGATACCTGCTCAAATGAGTACCTAGTTTCAATACTAGTTTTAGTATCGATTAGTATCTGATTTTTGAAACTTTTGACAACCCTAATCCAAATACTTTTTTACTACTTGAATAATTGTTTGCGGGACTACTTTCTACTCTACCATCCTATTTTTTTTTTTGTTTTATTTTTCCTCTCCTGCTATATTTACGCCCACTTTTCCATTGGACAAAACACTCTTAGAATTTGCACAAAACATCCTACCCTGCTAATTACCCACTATACATCACATTTTACAGACAGCTGCGGTCCATTCAAACAAGTGAGCAGCCAGTCTCTACTCGCACGAGACTGACTGACAAACTATTTTTCCCGAGAGACAAAATGACAGTGGACGATCAAAAGCGCAATTATGAGGAACACGATGCTTTCAAGGACCTCCTGTACGGTGGGAAAAATGAGTGAGGAGAGGGGGAATCAAAGGCAGCGCTCGGAGGCACGGTTGAGATGGAGAGAGCCTATTGCACGTGCTTCCTTCAAGATATCGGCAAAAATATTCACGGCTAATTGGAATTCCACTCGCTTGTCGACAAGTTGACCACAAAAGAAGGAAAATTGTGTGAAAAAGGAAAAAAATAATTGGTTTTGGAAATGTATTTGCAGTTTTTGGACAAACATTCCAGTTAGATTTGCATATTTTTTTTTAAATAAGTAAGTAAGATTTTGATTTTAAATGTAATAAATTTGACCTATCTGTGTCCCCATGATATGAGGAAAACATGTTCTAATAATAATATCTAATATCGCTTTTACTGATAACAATTATCCATTATCCAATCAGAAAGCAGAATGACCTTCTCATTTGGGTTGCTAGTTCCAATGATGAAATCCAGTTGTTTTAAACCAAAAATGCCTCTCTGATCTGAATCGTCCCTACCTAAACCCCCTCCAATCATTAATCAGTGCTAGTGCAGCCTCTGTATCTCAGTGAGTGAATTCTGGAGGTTCCGAGCTACTGTTGTGTCTGTAGTACTTTTTTTTAAATACAGCAAAAGCGCTGGCCACATACCATTCCCTTAAATTGCAATTTTGCAATTTTGATACTGGTTTTGGACTTATTTATTATTCTGCATATAAGTAAATGTCCCTCTATCTTCTTAAAGCTGCTAACCCTGTAGTTTAGAGTTCTGCAAACATTCTGAAATGCATGAGATTCTTGCACTTCATATTGTGGACCTGCCTCAAATATCGCTGCCCCAGGCAATTTTTAAGTAAAATCTGAATTTAATCACAATTGCAATATCTGAGAAAAAAAAAAAAAAATCCAATTAGTTATTCTGCCCCATTGCTCCAACCAGACCTTACATTGTTTTGTGCCTTCAGGGTGTCTTGAAAGTGTATTGGAGAAGGAGCAGATAAAAAATGTGTAGCGTGTCAAACCTATATGCTATGCTAGTCTTTGATGTGCTAACCTGGGCAAAGTGGAGACAGGCCCCTGAGCCATGCCCAAGGAGGAAGAGGACGAGGAGGAGGAAGAGGAGGCGGAGGAGGATGAGAAGAAGATGTAAGGTTTCAAGTGGAACTAAACACTAAATCCTTTTTTTCCGCTTTTAAACTGTGTATATGGTGTTTTAATACTATCTACTCTCATTTTTTGGCAACTTTCGTGCAAACTAGGCACATTTGCAGCTTTCTGGTCAAAAATGCCTAAATCTAATCTTGTGTGCTGCCTTCAGTGGCCTCTGCAATTTCTAGTAGTTGGTGACATCACACAGGACTGCCCTGATTAAAGCCAAGTGTTTCTGATTACAAATACCGGGCTGCAGGGGCGGAGCTTTAAGCCTTAAGATAAAAGTGGGACTAAATACCTAAACTCTGCCCACAACCACATTTCAAATAGAGCTGCTAAACTGAGCAGTACCTGGAGGACTGAAGAAGAGAGTGAAGTATCAAATCCACAAAATAGGGAGTCAAATTATTATCACAAGATAAACTGTACTGTACAAGTTCAATCTCTGTCCTGGTTTCACTGTGAGACCTACAACCCAGGATTTTGAGTCACAGACTGACAAAAACCTGCAGTGGAATAATGTAGTCATCATTCATTCACTGCACACTTGGTGGCTGTATACTACTGTAGCCACACCTGCCCTGGGGTAGGCTGACGGAAGCAAGGCTGCCAATCTGCAGCCCCTCCAATATTAACTATGCTTTAGTGAAATTAGTAATCTAAGGTGTCATGTGGACTTTAAAGGGCCCATATTACACTTTTTCTGATATATGCAATAATGTTGTTTCCTCATGAAAAACATACCTGCAGTGTTTTGTTTCGTTCACACGTTTAATACATAAATCCTGTAAATTTAGGCTGTGTTCTTCTCTCAAACAGAAAACGCTCTGTTCCACATTGTGATGTAATTGGTAATAAGTGTTTTTAAACTCTATACATCTTCACTAGAATCATTTGGATAATTTCAACTCTGGAACTGCCAATCTTTACTGAACTAAAGGTAGCTGTTAACTTGAAAACTACCGCTTCATGACATCACAAGGTGGAACAGAGCATTTTCAGCTTTGGAGATGTAGACTTAATCTTAATAATGCAGCATTACTCGAACGTGCGAATGAAACAAAACACAACTAAAGGTATGTTTTTGAGGAGGTAACAGCATTACACATGACTAAAAGCTCACAAGAGTCAATTTTGCATAATATAGAACCTTTAAAGCAATGTATAGGAACACCTTTCGTATTTCCCATTCAAGCCCATATCCCTGTACATTTTCCCTGCTCAGATATTGCGTCTCCCGGCTGCTGACGAAACGCACAGTAGTCCGAGCCCCGGTAGCACTTGTGTGGAGAGGAGGTGAAAATTGAGCCACTAAAATAGCACCAAGCTTACAAGGGCGTTCCAATGGAGCCCCAGCAGGCAGCCCCAGCAGGCAGCCCCAGCAGGCAGCCCGGCTCCCTTCACTGAAGCTGGACAAAAGCCTATGCTCTGCCCCCTTCAGAGAGACAGGGTCCTGGAGGGGTATTGTCTCGAGCTGGCAGCACTTGTGTCGTCTGTAAATATCCAGCCAAAGTGTTCATTCACTCTGTACAAACACGTATAAAAAGAGAGAGATATTCATAGGTAGGACTGAAATAAGCAGAGAGGAAACACACACAGTAAGCTACACGCTGCTTATACAAGAAAGAAATAGGTCTTGATAATAGTAGAAAAATCATATTGTCGCCCTGTAAGTCTTCTGCATTTGACCCATCCTTCAATGCAAGAGCCTCAAATGCATATTAGGCTGCATTTTTTCAAATTTTAGACTTTTTTGTTTTTGTTTGCTAAACTGGGACTAAACCCTCAACTAGACCAGGGACCAGACCAGGACCAAACCAAGATAAGACAAACAAGTCACAGTTGTATGGACTTTAAAAACATAAAGCAGCACTTCATATTTGAGCACTAAAATG
>KN479490.1:41581-66386 GCA_000787095.1 Periophthalmodon schlosseri | reverse complement strand
ATTTGTCCTCTGCATTTGACCCATCCTTCAATGCATCAGGGGCATCTCCTCAGGGATTCATCTTGTCAGGACTAACTTAGACTAACTTTGACCTATTGTACATGTTTTAGGTTGATGGGGAAACCGGAGACACAAGGAGAACATGCAAAGCCTAAATATTATCAAACATGTGAATGAAACGTGAATGAAACAAAACACAACTACAGGCATTTTTGACAAGAAACAAGGGGAAAGTCCAGAAACAAGGAGAACATGCAAAGCCTAAATATTATCAAACATGTGAATGAAACGTGAATGAAACAAAACACAACTACAGGCATTTTTGACAAGGAAACAACATTATAACATGAACAAAATAAATAAATTAGCAAAAATATAGTGTCTTTAAAGGAACTGTATGGATCCTGTATTTTTACTGTTTTAAATAAACTACAATCACAACTGAACCTGGGTTGTCAGTGCCTCAACCTGCAGATAGAGGACACAAGTTGTTCTCATTCCCAGTATATGCACAGGTCAAGCCTCATGTGAAAGCTCAGAACCTCTAGAATTCACTCATTGAGCTGCAGAGGCTGCGCTAGCACTAATTCATGAGTGGCTGCAGGCGCTGGGGTTTAGGTGGTGACAATACAGAGCAGAGAGAGGCATTTTAGGATTAAACCAACTGGATTTTAGCATTGAAACTGGTAACCCAAATAATAGTGACATTCATTCTCTGATTGGATAATCGCCTTGAGAACCAAAACAACAAATTATAGCATACATAAATTTGAAATCCTCTACAGTATCTATAAGTTGAATATATGTATAATGTTATGTCCCTGGCACGGTTACAGGAGTTATTTCTGTGTGTTGATTGTAGAAAAGGGGCTCCGTCTCAGCTCATTTCACGCTGTGCTGGTAAATAATAATAAGCACAGAGCAGATATTAGGAGCCGACCCAGTATATTCATCTAAAAACAGCTCAAAGACACAGCCACGGAGAACATGGCTGCACTTGTATCTTGATAGCATCATATATTATGCAAACTGACTTTTTTTACCATGTTATACTGTTATACTCAAAAAAATACCTGGAGTTGTATTTTAATACATTCACGCTTGTTTCATTAATCCATCATCTTCTCTGACAACCCAAAAATGCATCACTCGCCTATTGCCCCTTCAGTTGCGTCGCAGGTAAAAATCCATCCATCCAAATTCTGCGGTCAAACTGTGTTCACACCAAACGCATGGCTCCATTAACACAGCTTTAGCAGGGCATCAGATTCAAATATCTGTCATGGCGTTCCACCTTTTCCCGATCGCTTTCAGCAAGAGCCGTTCCAGACTGATGTGTAGAACTCAGGTTATAAATACCATAGTTAACACAGGAATACTGGCATCTATACTCAACTGAAAGAAATATATCATCATATTTAAGAAATCCACCAATGTGAAGAATAAGATGAACTTAAAAAAGACGTTTCTGAACTTGAAATTCCTGAGTAGATGTAGAGCCTGGTGAGGTTTAGTTTCCATGTTGTTGCTCTAAAACACAAGGCTGGTATAAATTGTGTTATCAGCAGCGGCCCTCTCCTCCCTCTCTCCTCCTTACATCTAAATTGAATCTCGACACCTGTTTGAAGACCTCTGCTCTTATCTATCCTCTTTCACTCTCTCTCTCCTCTCTTCTCTCACTTTCTCTCCTATCTGTCCCTCTACACTTTCACTCTCTCCTCTTCTCTCTGCTCCTCTCTATCTCTCCCTCTCTCCTCTCTGCTTCTGTCTCTCCCCCTTTCACCTTCTCACTCACTCTCTCCATCTCCTCTCTCCCTACCCCGTCTCCTCTCTACTTTTTCCTCTTAAAGCACTCCATCATATTGCTCTTTTGTTCTCAAAGTATATCTCCACTTGATTAAGTTGACTTTTCCATTTCGACACTCTCAAGTTTACTCAGAGAAATGATCTACTTTTCAGTCTGTTACTTAGAGGTAACAGACGTAACATGTACTGCACAGGTTTGTAAAGCAGCACCTGGTCCACCTGGTGCACTAAGAACTTCACCTGAACAAATATATTCATGTTTGGATTAAACATGGAAGTGTGAAGCATGTACATTGCTTCTTGTGCCTAAACTGGCAGTCGGGGATGGGACAATAAACAATAATATCGTTTATCGTGATAAAAAGGGTTGACAATAATCGTTCGTGGGACATTTTATATAATCGCCAACAAAGATAATCGCCATTATATCACCAGAATGTGCAGAAAAAAACGATTTATCCACAGGGGAGTCAATGGGGTTGACAAAGGGGTCTTGTCTGGGGCTCCAGGGTCTTAGGAACCCAGAATTGGACCCTCTTCCTATTCATTTGTATTACAGGGGGGCGATGTGAGGCTTATTGCCCCACGCCCCCAAATGTCAGTCGACGGCCCTGCTTATCCATAATATTCTCTGTTAAAGCTATAATTATTCATATCTATAACAACTATAATCGTTATCGTGATATAATTGTTAATCACCATTATTTTGGCCATGATAATCGTCACTTCAATACCGTCCCATTCCTACTGGCAATATGCTTTTTTAGCCCACGCACACTACACCATGATGCTATTTGTATATAATCATATTCACACTTAAAATGAGCAGCCTAATTAAGGCCCAAAATAGTTTGACATAGAGTTTGAATGTGAGAGTGTATTGCCCAGTAGGTTCAGCCTGACCAATACAAAGCTCTTCAGCACAGAAGTGATTTGCAGGGCTTTAGCCTATCTGACCATGCCAAATGTGAGGATTTCAAAAGTAAATTTGAAAGCACAAATTGACAGTCTTTCTGAACCTGTGCTCCTTCAAACGACACATAACCCCCCAGGAATACATGGTGCAATTTGTTACAGTGTGGAGTCCATTATATACTGAGGAATGAGTCATGTGCGTTTACTACAGGCTGGTTTTAGTTGTACGATCTGACAACCCAAAGCTCGTTCTGCTTCCCTTCTCTCTCTCCTCTCTCTCTCTCTCTTTTCCCCCTCGCCCTCTCTTTCTCCTTCTCTCCTCTCTCTGCTCTCCCTCATCTCATCTCTCCCTCCCTCTATCCTCCCTCTCTCTTTATCTCTCTTCACTCCCCCCTCTCTCTTCTCTTCAAACGTGTTTTATTTTAAGATCTGGCAACCCAAAGTGAGTGAGCTCATTCTGCTTTCTCTCCCTCTCTGCACTCTCCTTTCCCCCTCTCTCTTCTCTTCTCGCCTCTCCTCTCTCATATTCTCTCTCCCTCTCTTCTCTCATTGTCTCTCTCTGCACATCTGTTATATACTGCGGACAAGTCGTATAATTTTGGGTCAAATTGGTTTCAGTTGTAGGATCTGGCAACCCAAAGTGATGAGCTCTTTCTGCTTTCTCATTGCTTTCCCCATCAACCTAAAACATGCACAATAGGTCAAATCCTCCAGCTAAGGTAGTTCTGTCCAAGACTAGCTCAAGATCTGGAGATGGGTCCCACTGCTCCTGAAGTTTAACCCAGAGACAGTGAAAGAAGTCAGGAAATATCTTTTAAATAGCGAGGCAGATCTGAGTCCTGCTGCAATATGCTCCTTTGGGAGTTTATGGATTTGCCAGCGTGGAGCAGCGAGGGCAGCAGGAGACGAGGGGATGTAAAACTTCTGTCTCTGCTCACAGTCCTTATTAGTGTTATCAATACCGATTCCGATACCGCGATGATAATAAAAAAAACTCTTTCTTTAGACAGTAGAATGTAATTTTCGACGTTAAATCACAGTACGATATTACCTTGTGGCCTTATATCTGTGTGATCCCTCAGTTGTCCAGGTCAGTTCCACGTGGTCTTATGTGTCTGTGTGGTTTTATACTTGTTCTGATACAACTCAAGATCATTCTAAAGCTACGGAAAGGTTTATTTCTGTTCTGTGAATGTGACCTATCAATACCAGCTCAAATGAGTGTCTAATTTCGATACTTGTTTTAGCATCGACTAGTATCGGATCTTTGTATCTGGTATCTACTCCTTATATAAGATAATGGTAAATGGTCACATATTTTATGGCTTTTTTTCACCTTTAAGGCACCCTAAGCACTTTACATCAAAGACGCAGGTGCTGGAAGGTGATGAGGGTTAACAACGACATTATTCCTCTGTGGGAGCTGGAATTGCACCGCATGCATGTGGATCAGTGGATCTGACCACTCTACTGGTGATGTTTATGTCGAGAGCGGGATCCAACTTTTGGATCAGTGGACAAATGCTCTACCAACTGAGCAACTGAGATAAGTGTGGATTCACTGTGTGTTTTGGAGAAGAGTTTATTCGTCGCTGGATTAAGGAGGTAATCGAAATACGGAAAGATGCCCACAGAACTATAAACCGGGACGAGGGGGGCTTTTTTACTCTCACACACCCGGGATACTGTCCTGAAGAAGTCGGACTGAAGATGGCGCTGTCGTCCTGTCTCCATCGGTAAGAGGAAAGCTCCAAAACCTGTTTAAATCAGCTGACCGGATCACGTGACCACTGTGAAGAAGAGCGCTAGTGAGCAGTCGAAACTGTCAGGTAAAAAAACAAACTGAACCTTGGTCTGAAAAAAGAATCTATCAAAATAGAGTTTATTCAGAGTTTTCCTCTTATTAAGTGCACATGCCACGGGGCTTGTGTACCAAAGCCGTGTGTTGTTATGCTGTGGTTATGTGTGTATCTGTGTGTCGTACTTCAGCACAGCAGATGCAAACTACGCCCTGAACGTTCAAGATGTGATGGATGTGTTTTGAGTTGTCATCATTCCTCCATAAAATTGCAGGACTCTTGTATTATAATGATGAAAAGCGGGGTCCCGAGGCGTGTGAGGTGAAAAGGTGCAGGCCCTCCCACAGAGAAGACATGCCCGACTGAAGAGGAGGTATACAGAGGCGAGGGGGGTACACAAGGGGGTGCTAGAGACATCATTAAGGATAGGGGAGAGGGGGATGAACTACAGAGAGGGAGGAGGGGAGGAGACAGAGGGAGGATAGACAGAAGGAACAGAGAAGGAAAGAGAAGGGGAGAGGAGAGAGAAGGGGACCACAAGGGAGGTGAGAGGGGCAGGAGAGAGAGGAGAAAGGGAGCAGAGGGGAAGAAAGTGAAATGGGGAGGAAGGACAGATAGAAGGAACAGAGGGCTAAAGGGAGGTGAGGGTGGTGAGAAAGAGAGAGACTAGAGGGAGAGAAAGAAGGGGCCGCAAGAGAGGAGAGATGGGAGGAGGGGAAAAGACAGGGGGTGGGGAGAGAGAGGAGAGGAGGGAGTGAGGAACCATGGAGATAGGGAGAAGAGGGGCAGGTACAGGAGGAGAGAAGGGAACAGAGGGGGAGGATAGGTAGCAGTGGAGAGAGGGAGCAGAGGCAGGAGGAGACAGAGAGCAGATAGGGAGAAAGGGAGCAGAGGGGGAGGACAGGTTGAGAGAGGAGAGAGAAGGAGGAGAGAAGGAGCAGAGAGGGGCAAAGGGGGAGGACTGGTAGCGGTGGAGAGAGGGCGCAATGGGAGGAGAGGGGGAGGAGGAGAGAGGGAGCAGATAGGGAGTGAGCGAGGAAGGGGAGGACAGGCAGAGGGAGGAGAGAGCGAGCAGAGGGGAAGACAGGTAGAGGGAGAGAGAGAGAGAAGAGAGGGAGCAGATAGGGAGAGAGGGAGCAAAGGGGGAGGACTAGTAAGGGTGGAGAGAGGTAGCAGATAGGGAGAGAGGGAGGAGAGGGAGAGGACAGGTAGAGGGAGAGAAAGGGAGGAGAGAGTGAGCAGCGGGGAGGACAGGTAGAGGGAGAAAGAGGGAGGAGATAGAGAGAGAGGGAGCAGAGCAGGAGGACAGGTAGAGAGAGAGAGAGGGAGCAGATAGGGAGAGGGAGGCAGAGCGGGAGGACAGGTAGAGGGAGAGAAAGGGAGGAGAAAAGGAGCAGAGGGAGGAGGAGAGAGGGAGCAGATAGGGAGAGGGAGGCAGAGCGGGAGGACAGGTAGAGGGAGAGAAAGGGAGGAGAAAAGGAGCAGAGGGAGGAGGAGAGAGGGAGCAGAAAGGGAGAGAGGGAGCAGAAGGGGAGGACAGGTAGAGAGAGAGGGAGCAGATAGGGAGAGAGGGAGCACAGGGGGAGGAAGGGTAGAAGGGGGACGCCGTGGGGCTGTAGACTTCCTGCTCCTCTGTGGTCCATTAAGCAGGAGCCTGTAGAAGAACATCAGCGCTCAGGCTAAACTCCAGATGAACCCTACTGTGAGATTTATCTGTACACTTCAAAAAAGAAAAGATTTATCTCTAAAACAAAAAACAAAAACAAACAAAGGAGGAAAAAACAGATTTATCTCTAAACCACATCTTTACTCACACACAAAAGCAGTTTTTCTCCTGGGGTAATACAGTTTGAAGGTGTTTACACTGAACAAACTGAACCATACCAACCCCAGGAAGTAGTCTACACCTAACTGGCCTGGGAACTAGATTACAAAAATGCACTTTACATACACTACCAGTCAAAAGTTTTCACACACCATCTCATTTAATGTTTTTTTATTTTACTACTTTCTACATTTTATATACATACAGAGGATATCAAACATATGAAGTGAGACATATGGAGTTATGTAGCAAAGAAAAAAAGTTAAATAGCACTACAATTTTTTTTATTTTTTTATTTTTTAAATTTACATATTCTCAAAGTAGTCACCCTTTGCTTTGTCGAAAAATATATTTGATATCTTCTGTATGTATATAAAATGTAAAACTAAAGAAAAAAACTTACATTGAATGAGATGTTGTGTCCAAACATTTGACGGGCAGCAGTAGTAGTAGTTTATATTTTGGCTAATCTGCACATACATTTAAATTTGAAATTGTGTGTTCAGTTATGCTTAATATATTATAAAGACACATTCCAAACATTAAATGTGGATTTCTCTGGAATGATTGGTCCTGTCAACACAAAATAGTGATCCTGACACCCTGCTCTGTGCAACTGTCTGTGTTTTTAATAACAATGAAGAAAATCAAATCGAAACTTAAGATTGATCAATATGGGAATTTAAAAAAAAAAAGAAAAATTCCCCCATATCGCCCAGCCCTATGGGAAAGTAAACACCATCAACAAGACAAAATGTAATATATTCAATGTATCCCATGACATCTATCCCCACCCAATGATTCAGGGTTTGAAAATTGAATCCTTTCAAGTAGGAGGAAGTTAAAATTTGTAAAGGAAAATCTCTGTTGGGGTCTGATGGTGAAGAGGAGGAGGTGGAGGATGGAGAAGGGGAGGATGATAGACATATGAGAGGTTAGACTACTTGATTCACTAACTAAAACAACTACATATTTGGTCTTTTATTTGTTATCTGCTGGTTATTCAGACGTGCTGCTCTGCATTTTTAAAGTCCATACTATATTCCACTTTCTCATTTTTGAACAGAATATCTCTAACTACACAGCTAACCAACTTAGCGTTAGCAGCTACTATTTTTGGCCTGTTTTATAGTGGAACATAATTGGATCTACCTTGGTGTCATAACTCAGCATCCCCAAAGATAAATTTTACTGTAAAAATCTGATTAAATACACCCGTTAACTCATTATTTCTACCTCCTTGTACCTGTTCTTATTTTTTTTTGTAAGGTGTAATTAGCTACCATTATGAAATTTACTGCTTAATTAAAATGTCTTCTTTCAAGTACAGCTGGATCAGGTAAGTGTTTCAGCACCATGGACAGAGACAAGTGAACTAGAGCCAGAGAGGACTTTCAGCACCACACAAAGCTCTGGACTGTCCTATACTCAGAGCTGGGTAGAGTAGCCAAAAATTGTGCTCAGGTAAAAGTTACTTCAAAAAGTAGTAGTCCAAGAAATTACTCAAGTAAGCAATTAAAATTTTTAAAATTAAATTAGCATCTGGGAAGACTACTATAATCTGGGTTTCCAAAGGATAGACACAAAAATGAGACAAACTAAGTCATATCTTAAGGAGCGGTGCAAGAAACACAAATGTTCAAATCATTTCATACTGTCAACAGAGAGCTTTTGTCACCTGTAGATGTACTCACCGCGGGAAGAGTAACCAAAACGTTACCCAAGTAAGAGTACCTATCACTTCAATAAAAATATTATAGAGTAAAAGTATGCTGCTAGAAAAGTACTCTGAAAAGTACAATTTATTTAAAACATTACTCAAGTAAATGCTGAGTACTAAACACCTCTGTCTGTACTACTGAGAACAGATTTCAGAACCATGGACAGAGGCAGGTCTCCTACTGCAGCCAGGATCACATGTGAGTTTCAGAACCACAGACCGACTAGAATGATAGAACTCACTGGAATGTTCCACTCCTGTTGACCACAGAGAATAGACAAACACTTCAGCACCATGGACAGAGACAGTTGTATTTGACTGGTCTGTTTTTATGGCATGAAAATGTCCCTACATCTCTCAGTGAAGTAAAATTTTTATTTTTGTATTATTATAGACTAAAAGTTATTATATTGAAAGCTTGCTGGGGGTGAACTAGCACAAGACACAACATTTATTTTTTTTCTAAATCTTTCCTGAAACTACAAAATTAGAATCACCCGGATTTTAGGTTTTAAATGTGCTTTTGGACTAAAAATAATAATTGGGTCATGGACATTAATTACTACATAGCTGCTTTGCCTCCTCTTTTAATATTTGAAATGTATGCAGTTCCCTCAGTTTCCAGAAGTAAAATTCCCATTATTTTTTCTTATAGACTTTTAGGGAAAAATAATGATAATGATAATAATAATAAATTGATTAAAAGTGAAAATTATATTGAAAGCATGCTACAAACGCTTTCCTGAAAATACAAAATCAAAGGGGTATTTACCAGAGTTTTAGGTTTTAAATGCATTTTGGACTTAAAATAACAATAGTTACCAACATTAGTTA
This sequence comes from Periophthalmodon schlosseri, assembly GCA_000787095.1. Taxonomy (NCBI): domain Eukaryota; kingdom Metazoa; phylum Chordata; class Actinopteri; order Gobiiformes; family Gobiidae; genus Periophthalmodon; species Periophthalmodon schlosseri. The sequence goes on along the minus strand of KN479490.1, from coordinate 57,487 downwards.
CTACATGGCTGGTTTGCCTCCTCCTTTGATATTTGAAATTTTCGAGTCTAAGGGCATAAGACACAGAATCTATTTTACAAAATCTTACAGAAACTTTGTAAATGCTAAATTAAAAAGATAATTACCCACATTTTAGATGTTTTTGTATGTGTTTTTTTGGATTAAAAATGATGATAATTGCATGACAGACAAGTTACAACATAGCTATTTCACAACTCTCTTAATATTTACATTTAAAAAAAACCTTTGAACCTCAGTGGGCTTCGACATGGACGAGACTGTTGAGTTGGTGATTACTGCAGTTTTTCAGCACCATGGACAGAGACTAGCATTTTACTACCGCCAGAAGGTTTCAGCACCATGGACAGAGGAACACGTACTGCTTTCCAATTATACTGTATGTGTATAACAGGGATAAAAGTGTTTCAGCACCACAGACAGAGGCTTGTAGTACACTGGACTGTCTTGTACAATTTAGAGAGAGCAGAACATTTCAGCACCATGGAGAGGGACACATGTATTTGATTGTTCTCCAATTACATATTGTTGTAGTCATATTAATTGTATTATTGCTCAGAATCGGGTGGTTTCAACACCATGGACAGGGACAGAAGCACTGTGCTGCTTCTCCATTTCAGCTGCGATCATACCAGCGTTTCAGGACCACAGACAGAGACATGTGTAGTGGACTGGAGCCAAAAATGTGATCTAGCGTCACAGAAAAAGACAGCTCTCTGTTAATGCTCCTGAGCTGCTTTATCCATACAGCCCACAACTGATCAAACTATGGTCATCTAGTGCCACTTCAGAAATGAGTTGGGTATATGGTTGTCTATAGTATCAAAAATCTGATAATAACCAATACTTAAACTAGTATCAAAACTAGATACTCATTTGAGCAGGTTTCGGTTCTAAAAAAGTCACATTCACAGGACAGAAATGAACCTTTCCAGAATAGCTGCAGAGTGATCTACCAGACAAAGCAATTGTTATTGCTTTGTCTGGTATTCTAATGTATCTCCTGTATCTCCATGGAGACAAGAAATTATACATATTGCCTCTTATTTTAAACTTGTCCAAAAGAATTAACAAAAATACTGAAGTATGAACTGACAAACTAATACAAGAACCACACTTCAAAACATGTTTGTACAGATTTAAACTACAGGGTTAGCAGTTTTTATGCAGAATAAGACAGGGGTATTTTGTTGTTTGTGAATAGACTTATGATACTTCAAAAACTGCAGCCTTTGTAATTTGCTAATTGTGTCCATTCAAATTGTGATTTTGTTTCAATTGGGATAATTCTTGCAGCTCTAGTCTAGTACCGTATACTTGTCAAAAGTATTGAAAATCAGATACTAATCAATACTAAATCTAGTATCAGAACTAAATATTCATTTGAGCAGGTATTGATACTAAAAAAGTCACATTCACAGGACAGAAATGAACCTTTTCTGAATTTGAATGACCTGTATCAGAACAAGTATAAGACACATAGACTCATATACACCCATGGACCACTATGGAACCTACTGGACGACTGAGGGATTACACAGATGTAAGACCAAAAGGTAAAATGTTGAAAATGACATTCTATTGACTAAATAAAGAGTGTTTTTTTTATTCTCATTGTGGTATCAGAATCAGTTTGAAATTGAGTTTGAAATTTCAGTATCCTGACAACACTATTGGAATGTGAAAATGATGACATGCCGCCTACTGAAAAATAACTTGGTGAGTAAAGGTAAGCCCGGTGCTGAGTGCAAATCGTGCTGTAACTTGCGCAGTGTGAGTGGTGGTTGTGTGATGAGATCTGGATCAGAGCGAGCCTGAGCCGTCCATCACAGAGGAGTGTGAGGAGCAGCAGGATGTGACTCACTCAGCCTGCTCTCAGAAGGACATCAGCAAACCAAACACACCGCATTATAATACAGACCAGATTTAAATATATATCAGATGTGAGGAGGCATAGTCACGCGCATATGTCATTTTCAGAAGAACGTCTTTGCGCTGCCCTTTGTATATTATAGTTTATTTGTGGAAAGAGACCCACCGTTCCGCCCCATACCACCCCTATGGAAACAAGGCTTATTTGTGCATAGCTTTGTAAAATGGTACCTCGCTACATTTGACTAATTTTCTAGATATTCTTACTACTGTTATCAAGTTTTGTTTAAGTGGAACTAAGCACTAAATCCACTTTTTTGCTACTAAACTGTGTATATGGTGTTTGAATAGCATTAAACACCTAAATCTAAGTTTGTGCTGCCTTCAGTGGCCTCTGCAGTTTCCAGTAGTTGGTGACATCACCAGAAAGTGCTCTATTACAGCCAAAGTGTTTCTGATTACAAACACCCGGCTGCAGGGGCGGAGTTTGAAGTGTGGATACCTGTTAGAGCCCAGACTCCGCCCCTCCTCCCCCCTCACTCTCTTCTTTAGTCCTCAAGGTACTACCCAGTTTAGCAGCTCTATTTGCTACAATTATTATGGGTCATTATGCCCCTATTGAGTGTTAGTTAGTAAACAAAGGCAGGGCACTTCACTCCAAAGCTCCTCCCTCTGGGGCTGAACTTAGTCAACTCAGGTTAGGATAAATTCCCAGTGTTTCTCCTTGGCATTTAATACTAGCTAGACATGATATCCCAGTGTTGTATTGTACTTTTCCTATATATCGTGTTATCTGTATATTTGTTTTTTGTTGTCTTTTTTATGAAGCACTTTGGTCAGCTGAAGTTGTGTTAAATGTGCTATATAAATAAACTTGAATTGAACTGAATTTATAATTATTTCAAGCCAGTTCCATCAAACTAAAGCAGGATTATCCCCCAAAAAACTATTCCAAACGTGCAATATGGTTAAAAAACACAAACTGCAATAAATAAATATCAAAATGAAACACTTCAGAAGTGATTTTGTATAATATAATGAGCTCCACACTTTCGGTTTCAAGAGGTCCACTTACTTTGACCAGTTCCTAAGATGTCGGTCTCAGATTGCGTTAAAGCTGTGGTAACTGATTCTCAAACTGTGAAAGGAGGAAGTATGTATTGAAATCTATGAAACTGGTTCCTGGCTCTCACAAACCCATGCATGAAGGTTTGGACAGTCAAGAACAGCTTTTTGGACCAATCAGCTCTCATCGCAAAACCTCATATAGAAACACACACAGCTCTTTCTGATGTATTTGCTATAAATAAATGTTGTGTTAAATAATTAGATGAAGACAGTGTACAGTGGTCTAAAAACAACTTAAAGTCAGAGAAAATGTAATGAAAGGTTCTATATTGAGCAAAATTGACTCTTTTGAGCATTAAGTCATGTTATAACGATGTTGCCTCCTCAAAAACATACCTGGTGTTGTGTTTTGTTTCATTCGCCGATGTTTGAGTCATCTTTTATCATTAGTCTGTCTACATCTCTTAAAATGCACTTCCTGTATTACCACATTACATAAACACATGAAACAAAACACAGCTCCAAGTATGGTTTTGATGAGGAAACAACATTATAACATCAGAAAACAGTGTAATATGGACCCTTTAAATATCAGGAAATAGACAGGATTGGCTTCCTTCTCATCTCCTGACAGTCTTTTCAGTACAAAATTGCATCAAAATAGATTCTTCTTAAAATCTCAGAGCCCTCTCACAGGCCAAATTACACCACCCCTGCTCTAAAACTAATTTTGTTGTTTTCTGTGACAATGACAATAAAATCTTGAATCTTGAATCTGCTGTTGGTCACAAAGACTGATCGCAGTGACACAGTGAGAGGAGACATCACCCTGCACCGAGACTCAAAAATACAACGGGTCTAAACTCTAAACTCTCAAACGCTTTCATTTTTTTTGGACAGCTGGCTTTAAAACATTCAAATACAGTAAATGCAGCATGTATGTGACAGATAGATATAGTGACCACTGACTTTTCTTATTGATCAGCCTTCGTCATGCCCTGAGTGACAGCTAGATTTAACCAATCAGAGTGAAGTGTGGGGACTCAGAAGCAGCAGATGGCTTTAGACAATACTACGTGTACAGGAATCCTAATTTGATGTCGCGACCAAGAGTCTGAGAAAACATGGCCCTATTTGACCCATATGAGCACATTTAAACCCACAAATGAGACGACAGCTCTCAGCGTGTCAGCTGTAGAGAGTCTGTCATTTGGAGGTACATTAGTATTCTGTCTCTGTAGTCTGCTCTCTGCGGTTTAATAGTGTTCCATGTACTGTAAAAACGTCACCTTTTATCAAGTCACCTACTCTGATATCAATACCATTTACGATAAGTTTACTGTTTGTATGGGGCAGAGCTTACATTATTAAATAAAACCAAAGGTGCACTATGTAACTTTTCTGGTGGGGAGTCTGCCACCTGCTTGTCTCCACGGATATTTCATTCATATTCATATTTTCAGTCGCCTTTCCACAGATCTGAACTGTACTTTGGCCCGATCGCGTCAGCTGCTCTCATAGAGATAGATACGATTATTGTCATGCTGTGGAGCGATCCCAACAAAACTATAATATCTCCATAGAGCAGTAGCAGATGCAGCAGATTCTCCACCAAACAATTACAAATTAAAGGGCCCATATTATGCTATTTTCTGATCTATGTTATACTGTTGTTTAGTCATCAAAAACATACTCGGACTTGTGTTTTGTTTCATTCACACACGTTTAACTCACAAACCCTGCATATTTAGGAGTTCTTCTATCAACATGGACAATATGAAATGATTTGAACATTTGTGTTTCTTGCAATGCTCCTTCAGATATAATTTAGTTTTTCCAAATTTTTGTGTCTATCCTTTGAAATAACCAGTTTGTGTGCATTATTTAAGGTTTTATCCTTCCAATTACATTAACTTCAAATTATAAATCAGACACATCCTGATGGTGACTCTTACTTATTTTCCCAAGCACTTTTTTTAATCTTTCTTGAGTAATATCTTGGACCACTACTTTGTACTTCTACTTGAGCCATATTATTTTGAAATAATGTTACTCTTGAGTACATTTTTTAGGCTGCTCTACCCACTTATGAGTTTGATGAGTGGTCTTAATCGGGGAGCAAGGAAGTGGCAAACCCTCCTCCAGAAAAGTTACATAGTGCTCATTAAAATACAAAGCAGCATATAATTTGTCATGAAAATGGCAGTGAACTATAGTATGATTTGAATGACCATATATAGCGCTTATTGTGCTGGCACAGAATGGCTGCCACTTCACCACCGCTCTGCCCCCAGGACTGCTGTAACTACCTATTGTACAGAAAAGTGTTCATTATTGTCCAGCCAAAACCTCACACTTTAAAGGGTCTATGTTACGCAATTTTCTGTTCTATTTTATAATGTTTACTCTTCACAAACAGACCTGGAGTTGTGTTTTGTTTCATTCACACATGTTTAACACACAAACCCTGCATATTTAGGCTGAGCTCTCCTCTCAAACAGAAAACACTGTGTTCCACCGTGATGTCATGTGGTAATACAAGTGCTCCACTGTGTTTTTAAACATACACTTTCACAAGAATCATTTGGACAATTTCAGCCCTGGAATTGCTAATCTCTACTGAACTACAAGGTGAAAGGTATATTTATAAAGGTAATAATAAAGGATTAATCAAACATGTGTGAATGAAACAAAACACAACTCTGGGTATGTTTTTGATGAGGAAACAACATTATAACATGACGTAAAGCTCGCAAGAGTCAATAATAATATTTCTTTGCAGAACATTCTTATGAGGAAACCGTCATTAGGTTTGGCCCTTGACCCGCTAATGCACATTCATTTTGACTCGCCGAGGAAAAAACTTTGGGCACCCCCTCCATCAAACGCCGCATAGTTTTGATGTAAACTGCAATACCAGAGGCGCAAGAGCCCGTGCAATTACCCTATAAATAACCCCAGTGTAAACATTAGCACAATAATGACAGCAGAGCAGCACGTGTGTGATAAGCAGTAACAGTTTTAGTAGCAGCAGAACGGGCGCATCAGCAGTACACAACATACACCGCCAGAGTAACAACAGCTCCGCCAACAGCACCATCTCTCCCTGATTTCTTTTCATTTACTCGCTTTTACCAACACGAAAACACCGAGGGCATGTAGCGCTAGCCTCAGCTAACTATTATAATTAAAAAGACGTTACTACACAGAGCCTGGAGCCTGATGTTCTCTCAGACTTTGGTCTTTTCCATGTTGTATTTAAATTCCTCATGTCCATAAAAAAAAAAAAAAAAATGTGTAGTTTGGATTTAGAGAGAAAGGTAACAGCTTTTAAAGGTTCTATGTTACACAAAATTGACTCTCGTGAATTTTAATCCATGTTATAATGTTGTTACCTCATCAAAAACATGCATAAAAACATACATGGGATGAAAATACAAAAACGTGCTTATAGAAAACATGTGTGTTATCTTTATATACTGAAGGACGCTTGAGTTGCCCTGTGTTTGTGAACGGGCTGTGAATAAACTACACTGGGGGGAGTTGTTCTGAGCGTGTGTGGTCTCTCTGGCTGACTGCTCCTGAGCTCTGCCTCCTTGTCCTCACCCTAACCGCCCTCTCTCTCCCTTCTATTCCTTCTTACACATCTCCCCCTTCCTCCCTTCACTGGTTGGTTTGCCCATCAACCCCAAACATGTGCAATAAGTCAAATCCTTCAGCTAAGGTAGTCCTGGCCAAGACTAGCTCAAGATCTGGAGATTGAAGGATGGGTCAGACTTAACTTTAACACCCCCTCCTCTCTCTCTCTCTCTCTCTCACCCTCCTTTTTCTCCTACATCTAGAACCCCACTCCTCTCCCCTTTTCACATCCCCTTTCACCTGTCTCCTCCCCTCTCCTTTCTCTCTCTCATTGTCAGCTCATCATTACCCCCCTCACCTCTCTCTCTGCTTCTCCCTCCCTACTCCTCTCTCCCTCCATCCTTCCACCTCCATCTTTCCTCCCTCCTCCTCTCTCCCGCCTCCTCTCTTTCTTTTCTTCTTTCTCCCTCCCGCCTCCTCTCTCTCCCTGAACCTTCCTTCTTCAGCCCTCCCTCCTTTGCTCTGCCCTCCTCCTCTCCTTTTCTTCCGTCTCCCTCTCTCCATCCTTCCTCCTCCTTCCCTCCTCCTCTCTCCCTCCATCCTTCCTCATCCCGCCCTCCTCCTCGCTCCTTCTTCTTTTCTTCCTTCTCCCTCCTTTCTCCCTCCATCCTTCCTCCTCCCTCGTTCCCCCTCTCCCTGCTCAGCCTTGGCACTGTGTCTGTAGTCTGCTGCAGTGGTCAGAGCTGTGTCCAGATGACAGGGAGATAAATGGTTCTCCACCAAAACAGCAGCAACAATGTACAACTTTTCACACAACTACTGCGAGATTTCAAACCTGTCCAGACGTATTCACATTCAGGAGAAGACTGAAATATGAACTGTTAATACAAGAATCCCATGCATTTCAGAACATGTTTGCAGAGGTCTAAACTACAGAGTTAACAGCCTTTACACAGAATAAAACCCCATGGAGACACAGGGAGGGCATCTGACACACAGGGAATACTTTAGTTTGCACCACAGAATTGATCTATAGCTGCTGTTAATTATTTTACTAATTGATTCTTCTGTCTTATTCTTATTCTGGTAAGTAGGTTGTCAGAAGTATAAAAATAGTTCAGATACTAATCGATACTAAAACTAGTATTGAAACGAGATATTCATTAAGTATCGATACTAAAAAAAAGTGACATTCACACAACAGAAATTAACCTTTCCTGAAAAGCTTTTAATGTTGATAATAGAAAACACTCTTTATTTAGACAATAGAATATGATCTTCAACATTAAATTGTATTACTCAGTTGTCCTGGTAGGTTCCGCAGTGGTCCATGGGCGTATACTAGTCTTTGTGTTCTTATACTTATTCTGATTCAGCTCAATATCATTATAAAGCTAGACACATGAAAGCTTATATGCTAAGAGACCAAACTGACCAAAAAAGTAAAAACTGAAAAAATGAGTTGTTTCAGCCCTCCTTTCATCAAAGACAAAACTATAGACTATTTAACATTGAGCACACAGATAAGAATGAGGGAAAAGTTCATTAACGTCCAGCAGTGGTTACAACATGAGACACAATTATAAAAATTAGAATTCATTTGGAAAGGCTTGTGTTCTTATTGTCCAGAGATCCAGGACAGTGGCTCCACGGCTTTAGCTTCTGCTGCAGCTGGATTGAACATTTTAGATCTTCACCAGTGGAGTTCATCACAAGGTTCTGTTTCTCTTTTATCAAATCCAATCTGTTTCTGAGTCTTCACCACTACCACTAACTTCTTAAAACATTTTTAGTTATAAATGTGTGTGTGTGATTTTGTTATGGACATATTTGACGTTTTCAAGAAGTCTGTTGACCTTATTCCGCCCCGCCCACTTTTGTCTCTAGATGCTGCTACTATTACTAAAATATCATATAAACTAGGTTGATTTGTGTGAAATGTTCAATGTTCATGTGACCAGCAAGTCAACACTGCACTGATTCTCTGGGAGGCTTTAAAACGGCTCTGTAGTCCGTATAGAACTTATTTGCTGTCAAGATCAGCCGCCCCATGGAATATAATACAACCCAAATGGCTCACGGCAACTTCCAGAATAAGGTGAATAAGAAAAATAAATGCAAAATTTACTTCCTGTAGTGGGTGGAGTTGTCGAAGACCATCAAAGCCCAGCTGCCCTGGGATAAACTGACAGAACCGAGGCTGCCAATCTGCACCATCAGCCCCTCCAACCACCACCAACGCTAAATTACAAGTGCAAACTGAAAAAATTGCATGTGCTCTTTGTGGGCGTGTTGCAGATGATTTACCATTAGACAGCGCACTTCTTACTCCTACCGTGATTCTAATATGTAAATGTTTCGCATCTGATCAAAAAGGACAGCGCTGTTTCCTACACAATATGATGACTTTGCTCACTGTTAAGCCTGATCATAGCCCTAGAGCTCTATTTAAGGTCATTAACTCGGTTGTCAGTGGCCCACCATCCTGTCCCTTTGACAATGACCCAGGACTTTCCCAAAAATCTTGACACAATGGACCGTGATATTCTTCTCGATCACCTTGAGACCTGGGTTGGTATCGAGGGCACTGCACTCCTGCTATTTAAATCTTACATTTTAAATCAGTCGTTTTATGACTTTTAACAATACACACCGCACTTTTCAACCTCAAGTACAGCGCTCCTCAACGTTCGGTTTTAGGTCCGTTTTTATTTTGTCCCTACATGACCCCACTTTTTTAAATTAATCTAAACCCACAGTGTATCCAACCCAGACTAAAGCTGCCACACACGCCTGTCTTAGGGACGTACAATGCTGACTGTCGCAGAATTACCTCTGCTTTAATAACAAAAAAACTGAGGTACACCCAGAACTTGACCGGACTGGTCTTAGGGATTGGGCTTTTAATATCAAGCCTATAACAAGAAATCTTGGTGTCTTGTTTGATTCCAGTCTGTCTTTTATATGTCAGATAAATAGTGTGATTCAACCTTGTTTTTTTATCATCTTAAGGTTATTTCCAAAATGAAGTCGTTTTTAGCTCCATCAGACCTCCAAAAGTTATTTATGCTTTTATCTATTTTCGCCTTGATTATTGCAATGAACTGTATTCAGTCCATCCATCATCTCCAAACTGTCCAGAATTCAGCAGCTCGTCTTCTCACTGGTTCTCACAGATTTGAGCACATTACCCCTAAGTCCCCGCACTGGCTCTCTGTAAAATTTCAAAGTGATTTTAAAATTTTGTTACTTACTTTTAAAGCTCTTAACGGACTGGCGCCACAATATTTGTCTGCCCTCCTCACCCCAAATGTCCCGTCCAGAAGCCTTCGCTCTGGGGAAGGGGCTCTGCTGATTGTCCGGGCTCTGTACGTGCTCCCTGCCTCTGGAATGCCCTTTCCCTGGACATTACACAGATTAAATGCCTTTGTACTTTCAGGAAGCAATTGAAAACTTTTATTTTTAGAAAGGAATTTGACATTTTGTCAGTTTGTTGTATTTTGTGTTTTTAATTTATATTATGTTGTAACTGTATGTGAAGCAATTTGGAACTTGTTCAGAAAAGTGCTATAGAAATAAAAATTATTTTTATTTTGTATCCGTAGCTTTTTCTTCAGTCATTTAATACCTTTAAAAGTAGCTGTGATTTCCCATTCTTTTAAAATCATTACTTTACACCGTGTTCACTGTAGATATGCCTATAGGCACATAAGCTGTCCCCTCTATTCTCTGCAGGTAATTTACACCTGTCTTTCCAATGTGGTAAATTTTCACAAAGTTTTTGCTCTTGATAAATCAAGCAGCTCCCACTAAGCAACTTCATCTGCTTTCACTCCTCTATCTTTTTTGCGCCCCGTTTTGCATATTCGTTTGATCCCAGGAACAAAATCTGCGCTGCGTCTGTAAAGCGTCTATATGAGACGCTAAACTGTGTCCAGTGCATTTACCACGTATGAAAATGCTTAGTAAATATACCCCTTACTAGGCAATTTGGGTGAAATGCCTTGCCTAAGGACACAACAACAGAACAGGTTCAAGCTCTAAGCACTGAGCCACTGTCGCCCCTCAATGTGATATCTGCCAGGTCCATGTAATTAAATCCACTTGAAGTTTGTGATGCACAAAGCTTTCCACAGGTTTGTACCTGGAGCTGCAGATGACTAAAGAAAGTCTTGGTTGACTGAAGACGTGTTAAAGACATCTACATGTTGCAGAGGACATTGTATTAACTTCATAATTGAAGCTTTTGTGAATTTATAATTCCACACTCACAGGGAAATCGTCATATCAAACTTTAGTGCTACGATAAATGTGACAAGAACCTTACGATTCTGAGATTATTCATGACCAAACAACAGTGAAGTCCTTCATTTACTTTCACTCAGATTGTGTAATAATAATATATTAATATTACTCTTTTATCAAATCCAACTTTTTGATGAATAAAACCTAGACTACATAACATGTCTGGTGAAGTTACTGGTCAGATCTGTGGAGAGGGGAGCTTACTAAGAATGCCTTTTTAAGACACTAGCAATAATAACACCTGTAAAACATATATATTTCATGCCATACCTGCGATGGAACATTCCAGGGAAATCATTAACATCCTTTAAATAAGCAAATGGCGTACAGCTACAGGAAAAGTTATCTAACCTATTTCACCTTTAACATAGGCAGGTGAAGTCTTGCTCAGGTCCACAACAAAAGCTGGATGGATACAGTTCACATCTAAACCTACCTATCACCAGTAATAACAGCCTAAATGACAGTCAGCAACAATCTGTGTGAAGCCAAGTAGTAAACAAAATAAAAATAAAAACATGAGAGAGATGAGAAAAGTGTCGCGACATGGCAACCTCATCCAAAAACCGTAATTATAGACTACCCTCCATACCACCGCCTCAACCACAACTCAGCCCATCAAGTTACCGTCCCCAGCCGCAACGAACGTGCAAAACTCCGCGCTACAACACGTCCACCACGCGTATCAACTCCCGAGAGGCGTCCCCGCGTTCAAACTTGTAACCGTGCCATGACCAAGCCGCACGTCAAACACCGGAGTGGTACTTACGCATGGTGCACGTATACGGCCGCTATCAGTGGAGGGATCCCATCAGTAACGGCGGAGAACGCGGTGCCCAAAGAAGTGTCGTCCGTACAGTGATCTGATCCGGGTTTAGTCCAAGGCAGGGGGAAAGGATCGGTGTAATACAGTCCCGGTTTAAATCCGTGTGTAGTCCGTCTAGCGAGCGCGGGGAGAGGCGAGTGGAAACTGCCCCGGTATGAGAGAGAGAGAGGGAGAGAGAGAGAGAGAGGGAGAAGGAGAGAGAGTGACACACGCATGCACGGTCGGACTGTGTGGAGCCCTTCGTTTTGCTCAGTTCTCTCGCTTTCTCGCTCGGTTACGTCACAGGAGGACGCGGTGGGGAGGTGGGTAACTCGACAGGGTGCTGTTCGACACAATTGACGTGGACCGTATCACCAATTTAATCATCCTAATAGGAGGTCTGAGCGTGATGACAAGGAGGCGGAGGGATATGGACACGTTCCAGAGCTGGTCTGAAGGTGGTTCTTTCAGATTTTTGACATTCAAAGGCAGATATGCGTAGAGTAGCCAAAAATGTACTAACTTTGCTTTAAAATAATATTACTCAAATAGAAGTACAAAGTAGTGGCTCAAGAAATTTTTCAGTTAAGAGTAAAAAAGTGTTTGGGCTGCAGGATTTTGGGGGGGAAAGTATTGAAATTGCAATTCGATTTGTAAGATACTGTTAAAAAGACAGGATATGCTGTTCTGTGCAGAGGACATTCTATTATCTAAATAATTACAGTGTTTGCATTTGGTTATGAACGCGCCCACTCAGACTGTGATTTCAATTATACTGTGCAGTCCTAGTTCCAGGATTGCATCTTTAAATTAATCTGTGAATGTACAGCCGTGTTTTACTTAAAGTCAGCAGCACACGGAGCTCATACATTTGGCACTGAAACAGTCCACCTCCTTCTGATGTTGGCTCTCAGCACTGTATCCAAAATACAGTGTCATTTCTAACCATTTATACTTGACTAAAAGGTTGTCCCTTAGTGACTTTTGAAAGTTCACCCGTAACTGGGTCATGACTTTAAAGGTTCATGTCACTTTTCTGGTGGGGGGTCTGCCACCACCATTCCTCCAGTTTCCTCCTGTTTCTTCAGTCTTGCATTTTTTAACGGGCCAGTAACAAAATGTGCAGGTCTGCTCTAACCTGGCAGAGCAAGATGGACTCTCACGAAATTTGTGAGTTCACAAATTCATGAGAATCCATCTGGACATACTCTTGCTGTAAGGTTCAAATTCACCCAGCAGCGGGCAGACCAATCACAGAGCAGCATTGAGGTTTGTGCGGAGACCAAATGCAAACTTCAGCCTATTTTAGCAAAAATACTGACTGTTTAGTTTGTGAAAATGTGCAGAGGGAAGCGCTTTGTGCATTTGTGGAGGGAAAGATGTCTGTGCTTTTCTCTCAACTGGATTTAACAAAAGTTAAATTTTTCAGCTTGTTCCACTGTTGTGATGCTTTGACCAATCAGATTCACGTATTAGTCTTGACGTTCTGCTTTTTCCCGATCGCTTTCACCGTAGTTTTTATTGCTCAGAAATACTTTGAAAATCGTGCCTTCTTACTGGGAGCAGGGGCACCTCACCACAGATCTGACCTGTAACTTGGCGTGTTTTTGTCGGCTGTTTGCCTTCATGCAGATATTTAAGTTTAATGCCATACTGTGGAACATTTTAGGCAAAGTAATAAACAATTGTTTGGGCACTCCAACAGAAGTCACACAGTGCACCTTTATAATTAGAGCATATCCCTGTCAGATTTATATCTAATTTTCATATGACACACTCTTACCTCCATCTTAAAGGGCCTGTACCTGATGTCTCTGTATTTTGTTAAGATAAATGCTCTTTATATTATGATGAGTTTGGTGAAAGCTGTTAAAAGAAAAAAAAATGACTGTTAAATGTAATCTGTTCATTTTGTAGCATTGTCTCAGGTAATAACTCAGACAGAATCTACTCACAGATTCAGATACTCGCCATTTTTCATCCAAGCAGGCACATTGTTACTAAGAGTCATGGGAAACACACAGCCTGACCTTATACCAGACACTTTACTCTCTTACATGGTGCATTTTCAAGAGAAACAAATAAAACTACAGTAGGCAGAGTTTGGAGAACTATAAGGAAACATCTGCATGACACTATCCCAGACAGTTGTTTCTGTGTCATGGTGCAATATCAAAGTAGCAGAAAGAACTAAGTAGATGGGGCTAAAAGTTCAAACTAAAACATTTTCCTGACTCATGGTTTAAAACAGGTACAGGCACGATATATATCGCTACAGAGAAATATAGACGATAATATTGAAACTACTTAAGCCACCGTCACAAACCAAGATAATCCAGGTAAACCCATTTTTAAATACACTGTCTCATTAAAAGTTTAACTGAGTTGAGTTGAAATTGAGCCCCAAAATATATTGTTCCAGTTTTCATATACTGAACTGTAAGTCCATATACAGGCCAGGATCATGCTTGTGTTTTACCTTATTACCACATGACATCACAAGGTGGAACAGAGTGTTTTCTGCAGGGTTTGTGTGAATGAAACAAAACAAAACAACATTATAACATGGATCAGAAAATCGTGAGGTGTGGGCCCTTTAATAAGTCTCCTTCAGAACAGATGATAAAGCTCCATACTCCTGACATAAGCTACTCTATACATTAACATGTCCGTCATTCTTTCAAAACTCTATCTTTCTAAGCTGCTTACTGTATTATTTTTAATGCGCAGTCTTCTTTGCGTTTGTAGATTTTGCTTTTCTTCCTTTTTTTCTTTGGGAAAATAATTCGCTCCGTTCATCATTTCTGACAACGGTGACTTCCAGAGAGACACGTTTTGGAATGGTCAGATCTATTAGGCTCGGAAAGATGACAGGAGCAATAACAGTAGGATTTATGGAAGGAGGGGAGGAAGAGGAGAGGGGTAGAGAGGAGGGGAGGTAAGGAGAGTGGGAAGAGGAAGGAGAATCGTGAGAAGAGGAGAGGAGGTGTAGAGAGAGAGAGGAGAAGAGGGGTGAGGAGAGGAGAGACAGGTAGAAAGAGGGAGGAGAGAGAGGTAGAGATGGGAGGAGAAGGAAGAGGAGGGGAGAGAGGGAAAGTGAGCGAAGGGAGGGGAGGGAAAAGGAGGAGAGGGGAAGTGGAGGTAAGGTGGAGGAGAGGGGGAGAGAGGGGAATGAAATGAGATGATGGAGAGAGAGGAGACAGGACAAGAGGGAGTAGAGGAGGAGAGAGGAGAGGAGAAGAATAGAAGGTAAGGAGAAGGAAGAAGAGAGGAGAAAGAGAGAGAGGTAGACCGGAGATGAGGGGGAGAAAGAGCGGAGGGGACAGTGGATGACAGAGGACAGGTGGTGCGGAGGGGAAAGGAGGAGAAGTAAGGTAGAAGAAGGGGAAAGGGAGGAGAGGTATAGAGAGGGGAATTAAGTGAGAGAAGACTGCAAAGGAGGGGAGAAAGAGGAGAGAGGACTGAGAGGAGAAGGGTAGGAGAAGAGAGGGAGACGAGGTTGAGAGAAGAGGGAGAGAGGGGAGCAGCGAGGAGAGGCAGGATAGAGAAAAGGAGAGAGGGGCCAGGAGAAGTGAGTGAGAAAGAGGGAATGGAGGGGAGGAGAGAAAGGAGAAGACTGGAAAGGAGGAGAGAAAGGCATGGTAGCGTGAAAGAGAGGGAGGTGAGGGGGAGGAGGTGTAAGCTAAAGAGTGAGGAGAAAAGGACTGAAGAGGAGAAAGAGGAAAAGAGAAAAGGAGAGAGGGAATGAGGGAAGAGGAGAGTTCAAATTGTCTCTAAGGAAGAGTGACCTATGGTGGGTGAAGAGTCTTGCTCAAGGATACAATAAAGCCATAATGGGAATAATAACACTGCAGATTACTGACCTCAAGAGCTCTGGACATTTTAGTGGGAATAATGCACTTGATCACGGAAGCAAGGACCTGTGTGTTTCAGTAGCTCATGAGGTCAAAATAAGTCAGCTGCGTTCAGTCTCCATCATGAAGCTTTTTATTGTCCGATAATCAGGAGTGTGACAAAGTGGGCCTTTGTCCCTTTAATCTTATCCTAATTTTGTTTTACATTCACACATTTATTCATTTCCTGTCATTTTTCAATATCCAACTAAACAACTAAGCTTAACTATCCCCGGTTTCTTTTAGTTAGTCTACCTTTAATTTAAACACCACTCTTACACTTGTTACTTTAAAGAGATTTTTTTGGTTATATTTAGTCAATTCAGTTCAACACCTGCATCTAATCTTACCTGAATACACATGGTC
>KN479490.1:30825-41464 GCA_000787095.1 Periophthalmodon schlosseri | reverse complement strand
TTTATGCATTTTGTTTCAATGTTTAAGTGTTTATAGTTTATTTTTAAACACTTTGAATTAAGGGCCTTAGGCCCTGAGAAGTAGCTGAATAAGATCTGGCTAAAGTTATACCCACGGCACCTGGAAAGATTATGGTATAGACCTGGGAGAGGTGCTTCCTGCTTAGGAGGGTATATAAGCAGTGCAAGTCATGGTCTGTTTGTTTGTCTTAAATTATTTTGGCATCCAACTGAAGTCGTCTTTTAAATAAATTTGTCTGGTAAAAGACACTTTATGCATGTCTCCTACTTCGACCACATTGGCCAGCTTCCCTACAAGGAGGTTTGCTGTTAGCATGCTAGTTGTTAGCTTTACTATCATGGCAAAACCCCATTCTCTGCTGATCTCTAAAAGTTGTGAAAAGGGCTTAGAAACCCATCATGGTTAATAGTTAAAATGCTCAGAATGCATGAGGAAAGTGAGGAATAACTTTGGACCACTACAAACCGTTTAAAATGAACGAGTTTGTTTTTTTGCAGTTTTAAGACAGTAAAACTAAGGTACAGAGCCTTGAATAAAGCCTGAAGAATGTATAGACATAGTTCATAATTTCAAATTGCGTATTTCCAGTTTGTTAAGAATGATTCAGGCTTAGTGAGGCGTTAAAGTTAGGAGCTGGGGTTAAGGTGTTCGTTTAGTAGTTACTAGGCTGGAATCATTCTTATCATTCATTACATTGCTCATTACATTACAGATTCTTCATGCTTAATGTGTCTGAGCATCTGGAAAAGTGCTGTATATAACAAATGCATTATTACTACTGTCTACTGCCTCTGTCACTAATGGCACTACTCTGTCTGCTCCTGTCTGCTCCTGTCTGCTCCTGTCTCTGCTCCTGCCTCTGCTCCTCTCTGCTCCTGTCTCTGCTCCTGTCTGCTCCTGTCTGCTCCTGTCTCTGCTCGTGGGAAGGAGACCAGACTTAATCCTGGTCTGTTCTTCTGTGCCAGGTCTGGATTTGGATTGTGTTCAGGCGTGAGATTTGGTAAACGTTCGCCCCTCTCTCTCTTTCTCCCTATCTTTCTGTCTATTGCTCTCTTGTTCTTTCTTATCTCTGCTCTATACTCTTGCCCCCTCTTCCTTCTCTTTTCTGCTGTTCCGCCATCTCCATATCTCTCCTCCTTTTTCCTGGATTGTGTTCAGGCGTGAGATTTGGTAAACGTTCGCCCCTCTCTCTTTCTCCCTCTCTTTCTGTCTATTGCTCTCTTGTTCTTTCTTATCTCTGCTCTATACTCTTGCCCCCTCTTCCTTCTCTTTTCTGCTGTTCCGCCATCTCCATATCTCTCCTCCTTTTGACTCTCTCTTCTGACTTTCTGTCCTCCTGTCTCTCTCATCACTCTCTCGCTCTCTCCTTTCATCTCCTCCTCTTCACCTTCTTTATCTCTCTCTCTCTCTCCATCCTTCACTCTATTCCTCGCTCCCGCCCTTTCTGTTTCTCTACCTCCTACCTCCTTTTCTCTCCCTCTTTCTCACTCATCTCCTCTTCTTCACTTCTTCTTGATGTCTCTCTCCCCTCTCTGTCCCTCCCTCTCCCTTCCTTTTTCTGTCTCTCCTTCCTTCCCTCCATCTCCCCCTCCTCACACTTTTTATCTCCCTCTCCCCTCTCTCTTTAGCTCTCTCTCACACCTCATTCTATCTCTCTCTCGCTCCCTTCTTCTATCTCACTGTCCTCACCCTTTTTATCACCCTCTCTATCTCCCTCCCTCCCTCTCTCCCTCTTTATCTCTTTCTCTCCTTTTGTTTCTCTCCCCTTTCTCCTCCCCCCTCCCTCCATTGTCTTCTCCTCATGCTCATTATCTTCCTCTCCCCTCTCTCTCCCTTCCTCTCCCTGTCTTCCTTCCTCCCTCTCTTCTCCCTCTCTCTCTCTCTCTCTCTCTCTATCTCCCCTCTCCTTCTTTCTACCTCCCTCTCTCTCCCTTCCTCCCTCTCTCTCCATGTGTAGATGAGTTTTCATTGGGTGCTCATTTGGCACGTTTCGCTGGTAAAACGCGGCCGTTCGGATGCAGAGCAGATGAAGCCGACAGAGCGTTTCAAACATGCTTCTTTACCAGCCTTTGAAAAACTGTCAGAAGCACACAGCTAAACGCTAACTTAAGTAGAAGGCTGTTGCAATGGGATTAGCTGTAGCTTAGCATGTAGCAAAAACAACACTGATAAGAGTAGTGCTGTGAGTCAAATAGACTTACGGTTAGCCAATATAGCCAGGATATTAAAAGTTATTAAGGTTAAAGGAGCGCTATGTGCCTTTTCTGGGCCGTGGAGATAAGCAGGTGATGCAACCAGGCCAAGTTACAGGTCAGATTTGCGGAGTGCTGACCCTGATCGCAGTAAGAATGTATGTTTGAAGCAAAAAAATGCATGTAAGATAGATATGTTTGCTGTAGTGTGGAACATTGCAGGCAAAGCAGTATAATCTCCATGGAGACAATCAGGTGTCAGACCTTCCACCAGAAAAGTTACATAGAACATCTTTAGAACATGCACACGGTCTAGGAATTGAACCAGAAACCTTTTTGTCATAAGGTGAGACTAACTAGTATGGAATTTAATCAGTGCATATGTTATAATTAGCTTGCTGCATTCTGTTTAAATCCAGAAGGTCTGGAATCAGACCATAGAGCGAGACAAATCTCAGTCCTGTGTAACATGTCTCTCAAATGTGGAAGACATCTCCTCTCCAAAATTCCCATAACATTCAAAACAAACTATATAACTTCTTTCACCTGAGATGAGAGTTTGGTGCTTTGATCGTTGATTCTGCAGAATGATTCTGTTTCTCAGTCCTCTGACAGGATACAGTTCCACACCTACTCGTCTTTGTTTTGTTAAAGGTCCTATATTACACAAAATTGACTCTTGTGAGCTTTAAGCCATGTTAGAATGTTGTTACTTTCTCAAAAACATACCTGGAGTTGTGTTATGTTTCACTCACCTTTATTATTAGTTTGTCTACATCTCCAAAGCTCCACATGCTCTGTTCCATCTTGTGATGTCATGAAGCGGTAGTTTTCAAGTTAACAGCTCCTTTTTACCTTTTGTTTACTAAAGATTGGCAATTCCAGGGCTGAAATTATCCAAATGATTCTAGTGAAGGTGTATGGAGTTCAAAAACACAGTGGAGCACTTCCTGTATTACTACTTGACATCACAAGGGGGTACACAGTGTTTTCTGTTTCTGCAGGGTTTGTGTGTTAAACATGTGCGAATGAAACAAAACACAACTCTGGGTCTGTTTGTGATGAGTAAACAACATTATAACATAGAACAGAAAATTACGTAACATAGACCCTTTAAAGCGTGAGGTTTTGGCTGGACAGGTAAATAATGAACACTTTTCTGTACAATAGGTAGTTACAGCAGTCCTGGGGGCAGAGCGGTGGTGAAGTGCCAGTCATTCTGTGCCAGCACAATAAGCCAGTAGCCAAAAAGTAGCCAAAAAATGTACTCAAGAGTAATATTACTTCAAAATAATATTACGCAAACAGAAGCACAATGTAGTGGTCCAAGATATTACTCAAGAAAGTGTAAAAAAAGTCCTTGGGGAATGAGTAAGAGTAACCGTCAGGATGTGTCTGATTTATAATTTGAAGTTAATGTAATTGTAAGGATAAAACCTTAAATAATGCATAAAATCTGGTCATTTCATATCTGAAGAAGCGGTGCAAGAAACACAAATGTTCAAATCGTTTCATTTTGTCACTTGTAGACTTACTCACAGTGGGAAGAGTAACCAAACCTTTTACTTTTTACTTTTACTCAACTAAGAGCACTGTATTTGGCTCAAGAGAAGAGTAAGAGTAAGAGTATGGTGCCTGAGACATACTCCAATGTAACAGTACTGCCCTCCCCAGATCATACTTTATAACATACATTTTACATTGGTACATGGTACATTTTAAAAGATTTGAGTGTGATTTGGCGTTTTGTGTTTTCAGGGTCAGCAGACTGGAGAGCGGAGCACGTCACTTCGCAGTTCGTCACAGGCACTTCTCTCTGACAGACTCTTACACTTCATCTCACACTAGTGACCTTTGCGTTTGGGCCTGGTGTAGAACTGTGCTGTCTCAAGGCAGGACTGGCAGCTCAGGGGTTAACTGTCCCTTGGTGATATGGAATATTTAGTGACACTAGTCTTGAAGAGGGACTAAACACCTAAACTCAGCTCAAAACCGCAGTTTAAATAGAACTGCTAAACTGGATAGTGGAGGACTAAAGAGGAGAGTGAAGGGGGAGGAGGGGCGGGGGCTGGGGGTATAAGGAACAGTGTGATTGGTCTAACAGATATCCACACTTCAAATTCTGCCCCCGCAGCCAGATGTTTGTAATCAGAAACACCTGGCTCTAATCAGGGTAGTCATGTGTGATGTCATGTAGTACTCCTAATTGCACTGAAAGCAGCACAAACTTTAGACGTTTTTGACCAGAAAGCTGCAAATTTGCCTAGTTTGCACTCAAATTGCCCCAAAATGACTAGGAGCAGTAGATGATGCTATTAAAACACAATATAAATGAGATATAGGATTATAATGTTTTTAAATGTCTTGAACTGTTTAAGATTACAAACATCAGAGCTAGTTCTTAATACATTTGTCCCAATGATGTTTTATTATTAAAGCAGAAAATGTAATCAGAGCGTTGTAACGAGCTGCTGTGGTTCATCATTCCATTAGCTCTCACATTAACATGCCTTCAGCAGTCAGTCACTAATTATCTTACACTAATTACACAGGCAAATAGCTCTACATCAACTAAACAACCCTCCATCCAGAGAGTCACCATTGGTCCACACCGCTTTGAGCAGGGTCTCACAAGCTGCTCAGCACTTGTCTTGTGCAGAAAGGTTGATGGTTCAATCCCAGCTGGGGTTAAAGTTAGGAGTTAGGTGAGTTCCGGAGCTTTCTACCACGTTATAACATTGTTCCCTCATTAAAAACATGCCTGAAGAGGTTTATATGCCATCCATGCATATTTGAGTAATCTTGCAATCTCCCCCAGATCCTTACGGTTAGCTGTAAGATTCTTTCTAAAGCTCAGTCCACAAGGCTTCGTCAGCCAGGCTTTTGCATGGGCATTTTTCATAAATATACAAAAGCATGATACAAAACTGTACACAGCAACGTGACAAACTTGATACGATGTGCAGTAGTTTCATTAGCAGGATGCACGCTGATTGTGTTGTGACAGCGCTTTGAAGGGGGAGTAAAGGGAGGGGGTCAAAAACAAAAGTGAAACTTATGAAAAAAATGTTAATATAGTCTTTTCGGTGAATATAGCATTTTCAAAACAACAAAAGGTAACATGGTGATCTAAATATGTTAACAATTACCCCATAGTACCCCCTCTTTAAGGGGGTACACATACAAGTTTTTCTCATTCTCAGTAAATAGACGGGCCATGTCTCATATGAAAGTTCAGAACATCCAGAATTCACTCACTGAGCTGCAGAGGCTGCACTAGCACTGATTCATGATTGAACGTAGGATTAAGAGAGCTTTCTTTCTGATTGTTCACACCTTTGCAGATTTTGACAAGGAAAATGATGTTACCAGATGTTTTTGATGCTCAGATTTCTGTTGTGTTGTAAACACACACCAAAAACCAGATGTGATTATTCTCTTATCTGATTTTTCCTGGTTATGTAAATGTACCCAATCGATTGTCCACACTAAGCTGCTAAAAATAATGCCTACTTTCTCTCTACAAAAATGAGATAAACGATAAAGACAGACATTTTTAAATACATTATTGTCATTGTATCTGTACATACTGTCCAGTGAAACAGAGTTTTGCATCCAAGAATCCACAAATAAACTGAAGCTATAGAGGTCTGGATTGTGTCGTCACACCTCATAGAATGTTCAGTGAGCCTAATGTTAAACCAGTGGAGATGTGAAGAGGCTAAATACTAAACAGAATGTTCAAAAGTATTCTGACACTACAGTGGACTTAGCAGCAGTGACCCAGCAGTTTAACGTTTCACTTTATTTTTCTTCCAGTGCAGTTCTGCCAAGACCTGGTTAAACCTGTCCCAAAGTCTCAGCCAAATGAACTGTTCCTAAACCTAATCCTCACCCCAGCCTTAACCTGATTGAGAAAGAAAACAAATAGCTGCTAGCAAAGCCACCAAAGTGGCTGCTGTGTGGTATAACTGGGCTGGGAGCAGTTGTCCCATGGCTCTTCTGTTTACATTTCATATTGTGTTGGCTAATGTCATGGATGTGTGGATGTTTTGCAAGCAGATTTAGCTAATGATGATCAATCCTGAACTCTAGTAGAATTTTTTAGAAAAATAGAATTTATGATATGAATATTTTGGCAAATATTAGTTAGATATTTTTGTCATGTAAATGTAGTCCAGACAACAGTTCAAACTGAAACATATCTTTTATAATAATCATATTGTGCCTTTGATTGGGTCCTTCATGAGTTTCTATGGTCTGGTCTAGGGCTCCACACTCATGCCTCGTTCATTTGAGTTTAGGGTTACGGTTAGTTGACTTTTATTAGTTGACAAACTTTCAGCATGTTATGTCCTTAATTATTCTTTACATGTTAGTCCAATCTTCACTGCAGCAGCAGAACCAGCCTCCTCAGCCTTTTCATCTCCTCCTCATCGCCACCAGGTCCTGTGGTGATTTAACACTCTCCAGTACTACACCAGAACTAAACCAAATCCAAACCAGAACTAAACCAGGACTAAACACCGTCTTTTTGGTATCACACTTATTTGGCTAATTACAGCAGGCTTAACCCCAAAAGCAGGTCACGTTGGTCCCACTTGCTCATTCGGGCCTTGGCCTCTGCTGTTTGTGGAGACACAATGTGCCTGTTTAAAAATGCCAAAATGTCACATCGCCCCGGTGTTAATAATAAGCCCAGGGACCATGTTTTATTCAGGACCAGGCCTGCTTCACAACTGCTAGTGCTGTGAGACATAGAGGTGGGATCACATATACATGATTGGTATTCTGTATTTAAAGTGCTTATGGCAGGTTTTCATGTTTTTCTAATTATGATTTGGTTTGGTGGGATAGTACCTGTGGTAAATATTTATCATAGTTTTACATCAGTTAAGTGGAGGTTTGTGGGAAAAAATATGTAGAGGAAACATACAAGTTTTTCTCATTCTCAGTATATGGACAGGCCTCATGTGAAAGCTCAGAACCTCCAGAGTTCACTCACTGAGCTGCAGAGGCTGCACTAGCACTGATCCATGATTGGCTGCAGGTGCTGGGGTTTAGTAGTGACCATTCAGATCAGAGAGAGTCCATTTAGGTTTAAACCTGCTGGATTTCAACATTGAAACTGGCATGTTATCAGTAAGAGCTATATTTGATTTGAACATGTCTACCTCACAGACACACATCAGGTCAAGTTTATGACAAAAGAATAAAAAAAATCTACATACCCTATACTTTAAACAATCAATATGACATAGTCCTATCTTATGGTTGTTCTTAATAGTTGTTGCCAACTGTGAGTGGACTGGGTGTGTTTCAATCAGCCTGATAGAGAACATGTATTTAAAAATGAACAATAATAATAATTAGTGATGTGACATTAAGTGAACCAGTCGGCTCTTCTGAACGGTTCCCTAACGTGAACGGTTGGAAGCGGATCACATTTTTTAAAGGAACCAAATCTTTGTCTTTCCAATTTGTATGTATTTTTAAACTGGTTAACGCTGAACCGACACAAGAATCAGCACAGAAGCAGAGCAGAGTGAGAACTTTGTGCAAAAACAAATAAGTTAGTTAGTTTTTAAATGATTATTATTGTTGTAGTGCTAAGTTTTATTTAGATTTTCATTATTTTCAAAGGGTAAACACACTCCCACATCAGTTTGAACCATTTTAAATAGATCTGAGCCTTGGTCATTTCTTTCTCTGATTAGTTTGTAGATAAAATGAGTTCTCACATTGGCTTCTGTCATATAAATAAATAGTAAAAGAGCCAGTCTTTGGAACGGCTCTTTGAAGAGAACTGGTGAGAGACATTCATGAACGAGTTGGCTCTTTTGAACGGTTCCTTAACGTGAACAGCTGGAACCGGATCTCATTTTTTAAAAGAACCTAATCTTTTTCTATCTAATTTTTATGCATTTTATACTGAACTGAGCACAGAAGCAGAGCAGGTGACACGAGTGAGATTTGTGAACAAAAAAAAACGTATTTGGAATCATAATAACAGTTAAACAACAACAGTTAATTATTATTATTGTAGCGCAGTGTTTTAGTTAGATTATTCATAATTTCAAAGGGTAAACACACTCCCACTCTCAGTTTGAACCATTTTAAACACATTTGAGCCCTGGTCGTCTCTCTGAGTGATTATTTTGTAGTTAAAATGAGTCGCTTCTGTCATATAAATACATAGTAAAAGAGCCAGTCTTTTGAACGGCTCTTTGAAAAGAACGGATCCAAAAGATTCAGATCCCACAAAGGAGCAAAAATCCCATCACTAATAATAATGTCTCGCTCTGGAGTTGCACAAGAAGGATCAGTCCCAAAAATTAAAGGGCCTGTACTTTGTTACTAAGAATCATGGGAAACACAAAGCCTGACACTATCCCAGACTTCATTCTCTGTCATGGTGCATTTTCAGAGTTACCAAAAAAAGCACACAGTAGGTGGAAATTGGAGTTGTTTCTGTGTTATGGTGCAATATCACAGTTACAGAAATGACTAAGTGGGCGGGGCTAAAAGTTCACACTCAAACATGTTTCTGTCTCATGGTTTAAAATCAGGTACAGGCCCTTTAACTGCATCCCCACACGCAGAACCATATGTGTAAAAGGTATATTTCACCACTAAACCCACACAGCCCTAGTCTCTCTGCTGTAAATCCCCACTGTAAATCTTAATCTGATGAGATGAGGGTGGGTGGTGTGAGAGCCTGCCCAGATGTCCAACCGGCCCCACACCACACCCACAGCTGGGTCAGATCTAATCCACAGAGCAGAAAAGAGAGTGGTGGTGCGACAGCCAATCAGGTCGCAGCACCGAGTCACGTGATCTGACACTGAGCTAAACGACAACTCACCGACCACAATGGAGGAGACTTTTAATTGTGTAATATAGTGTTATGTTATGGAAGAGAGGTCAGAAAAATACACAGATTTTCAGTAATTACCGGGGCTATCGGCATGAAACAAAAACTGTCTCAAAGTGGAACTAAACACGAAATCCAATTTTTCGCTACTAAACTGTGTATATGGTGTCTTAATAGCATTGTCTACTGTTCCTAGTCATTTTTGGGGTTCTTTAGTGGAAACTTGGTTTGCAGCTTTGTGGTCAAAAATGTAAAAAAAAAATAAAAAAAAATGGGTAAGTCCTGGGTCCAGTGGCCACTGTAGCTCCACGTGCTTGGTGACATCACACAAGACTGCCCTGATTACAGCCAGGTGTTTCGACCAATCACACTGTTCCTCATATGTCCAGACTCTGCCCCTCCTCCACCCTCACTCTTTTCCTTAGTCCTTCAGGTACTTAAAAAAAAAAAAAAGTTTATTTAAGAAAAGGGGGAACATGCACATTAATGAACATTTAGACAAATGTAAATAAGTCAGATTATAGCCTTGGGCTAATTTCCATCTGCAGAGCACCTGGCAGGCTGGTGTTACAAAAAATAAAACAAACACACAATGTACAGTTAGACATGACACACGAACAAGGACAAGAACAGTTATTACAGTCCCATGTTAGTACATTTAACAACATGTTAAAGAAGCCAGAGAGTGAGCAGACATTTAGAATCCTATGCAACTGTATTGCACATACTCCTATATTGCACAGATATTCATCATATTGTACCAAGTTGTATTGCATATACCCCCGTATTAAACAGATTTATTGCATGTATTGCATTGAGTCCTACTGCATTTTTAACAAGGTGCCTGACTTGATAAAATGAGTATTGCGCATGTCCAGCTTTTAAACATTTTAGCTCACACGTGATCACATGTTTGCATGTCTTTCAACCACAATTTTAAATGCTTCTTAAAAGCAGGGAAACTGGTGCTTTCCAATATTCCACTGAGAGTGGAATATTGTTCCAGAAGGTTACACCCTGATATGACAAGACGTTCTGGGAGAAACATGTTTGCCTAAAGGGGAGTTCAGTCACCTCTGACAGTGGCTCGAGTTACTCGGGATCCTGACACACTGACAGAGTTTTGTTTGATAAAAACATTCATTGGTGGAGGGGCCACCTCATAAATCAAACAAGCAAACTTAAAAAAATTGAAAATTGCAAAATTTAGAATTATATTCCCAGTTTAGCAGCTCTATTATGGTAGTGGGTGGAGTTTAGGTGTTTAGTCCCACTTAAATGTGCTTTCTGTCAACCAAAATAAGTATTTATACTATAGTATAAAATCTGTGGTATTTTTCATCTGCTCTCCGTGTGATATCATGACGTTAAATTCTGCAACTAAACAACAAATACCAACATAAGTCCTGTGCTCAGGTCTCTGCACTGGCTCCTGTGGCTCAGAGAATAGACTTTAAAGCAGCTCTGCTTGTTACAAGTCTCTCCATGGCCCAGCAACAAAGTACATCTCCCACATGTTAGTGCCATATGAACCTCTCACACTCCTGAGGAC
>KN479490.1:18000-30665 GCA_000787095.1 Periophthalmodon schlosseri | reverse complement strand
TATGCAGCTAAAACCTGGAACAGTCTTCCTGAAGATGTGAGACAGGCCTCTACTCTGACAATGTTAAAATCCAGGCTCAAAACGGTTCTGTTTAGCTGTGCATATTACAGAAAGGTTTTATTCTGCACTCTTCTCTTTAACAACAAATAAACAAATAAACTTGCCTTGCCTTAAAACTTAAAAATCAGGTACAGCGCCTTTAATAATAATAATGAACATGACAGAGTGTTGATCAGCATGTTTTATTAAGCAGGTATGATCAAGTAACACTTGCGGTGATAAACAATACAAGATCTGTCACATGATTGGCCAGTCAGAACACATAGGGCTAAAATAATGATACCAGTGCAATTAATATCACAGTAAGCAGCAATAATCACATTAGAACATCCAGGTGTAAAATCACATATTTACAATATATAGCCTATCAATTAAATACTTAAGTACTTAAGTATTACATTTGAAATTTGAAAAATTACCCATATTAAAATGTATTCAAACTTTAAATAAATACTTTTTTGTGGCTTGATTAAAGTGCATGGGAAATGGTTTGGATAGTTCCTACTGGTAACACAGTAAAAGCAGTAGACTTTTTCAAAAAGTGTCAAAGTAGGTTATGGCAGGATTAGAAAAACATGAGGGAGTGAATCTAATCATAGTTCCAGGTCTGTTTTTGATATGGAAACATAAGAAAACAAGGCTAAAGCTAAGTGCATTTAGATTAGATTAGATTTGAGCATATAAGTAAAAAAAAAACATTTTGACAAATAAAAAACATAAATTTACTGTGCAGGAGAGTGAGAAGATCATAACAGTCTTGTAAGAGACTATCTCCCCTAAAACATGTTTTTAGCATAACAGGCATGAACAGGCAAATGGACTTGTTACAGTAGTTCAAATATTAAACATTTGTATGAATCAAGATTTGTTTTAATTGTAATTTAAAAGAGTCCAGTGTGGAAGTAGACTTGAGAGTAGGGGCTAAATTATTCCAGAGGGTAAAGAAACTGTATGTAGCCTGCACTCTTACTGTTTTTTTTTTTTTTTTTTAAAAGGTACTATAATCACAACTGAACCTGGGTTGCCAGAGCCTGAGCCTGCAGATAGAAACACATACAAACTTGTCTCATTCTCAGTATATGGACAGGCCATGCCCCATGTGAAAGCTCAGAACCTCCAGAATTCAGATCAGACAGAGTCCTTTCAGGTCTCCCACTGGATTCCAGCATTGAAATTGGCAACCCAAATGAGAGACTTATGTGAGGCTCAATCTGCTTTCTGATTAGATAATTGTCTTGAGAACCAAAACACTAAATTATAACATAACTGGGTCATGACGTCCACTGTTTTTGTCATTGTGAATAAATCAGCATTACAACTGTTATCCGTAAAAGCTATATTTGTTTTGAACATGTCGACCTCATATCTGGGGACACAGACACAGATTAAATGAAATTTAAAATCTTACATACAGTTCCTTTAAGTTAAAACAATTCAAATGATTTACTTGCCTGTCTTGCTGTAGCACAACACTGTTACAATATTTCTTAAAATATAAATAAATTATTGTAAAAATTATTTTAAAAACACATTAATAAATTAATTGAACAGAATTCAACTAATGAATGTTATATCACTACATGGTATAAGCTGTAGTATTTTGTGCAATCCATTCAAATTCAAATGACATTTAACAAAAACTGAATTAAATACATTTGCAATATTTGTTAATTACAGATTAAATATGTACAACCATAGAAACAAGTTAACAAAAACTCATTCAGTAGTACTGTACATAATGACTAGCTTCCATGTACGGACCAGAGGCACTTGTAGAAATTAAAATTTAATTAATTCAATTCAGTTTGAGTTCAGTACAGAATATATATGGCTTTAGAGGCATCAAGACTCACTATGACATCAGGCAACTACAACCCAATTATTTACATAGCTACATATGTACAAACTCTTAATACTGTATGGTCATATATACAGGTTACAACTACTAATTATTTTCTCAATTTTTTCAATTTTGGTGAAGTTAAATTTGTTATAATTTTACTTCCTGGTTGAACAACTGTTACCTATCATAATGTCAAAATAAGGTCAAAACTTAAACTTAAATTGCACAATAGTTATGATTAGTTTAAGAAAAATAAATGACAACACCTTTAGTTTGTTAAATTAAGGTTTAAAGTGTCAGAAAAATGTGTTCCTTGTGCCTAAATTGTTCCTAGATTTTGAATGGAATTGTCAGTGTTGATGACAAAGGCAGAGGGATTCTGTTTTAGAACCCACTGCTACTTCTTGTATTTTTGTACTTTTTTCCACAAACTACCACTTCACTGATATAAAACTATGATAAATGTTTACCACAGGTACTATCTCAACAAACCAAGTCAGAATTAGAAAAACATGAAAACCTGTCATATGTCATATTAACGTTTTTGATCCCATTTAAATACATGATCACATCATTGTCCATTTTTATGTATAAAAACTTCATTAAAACTTCATTATGTCATCATCTATGCATGTTTGAGATAAGGAGACTGTGTAGTAGGTTGAGCGTTACCCAATGACCAAACAGTAGCCGGTTCAAATCTCGACCAACCACTCAACCTGGTACTTGTGTCTCTGGGCAAGACTCTTTCAGCCAGCGTTATGTAGAGTAATATTTCACAATTTAATCAGAATATATGTTGGAAATACAGAAAAGTACTGGGTTGAGTGTTCACCCATTAACTATTAAGTTGCCGGTTCAAATCAATTTACTGTTGTGTGTCCATGGGCAAGGCACCTTATGTCAACCTACTGAAGTTGCAATAGGACTGGGTGGTCACAACAGGAAAGATGATGATAAAATCTTGAAGCTGAACTATGTAACTTTTCTAGTACTCTCCATGGAGATGTTATGCTTTGCCTGAAATGTTCGACAGTAGTACAGAGACAAGTAAGTGATGCCATCAGGCCAAGTTTTAGGTCATATCTGTTGAGGGGCAATCCCCATGGAGACAAGTAGCTGATCCCCCATGTGAAAAACTTGGCAACATTTTTGTTTTACATTATGGAATTTTTCAAGACCTTGTACATAATGGCATCAGAGTAAAAAAAAAAAAATCTGTTACAATTTTAACAATTTTACTTATTTTTACTCCTATTCTCCTAATTCCTGACACAAATCTTGAGTGACATTGGAACGCAGTGTTTAAACATTGCTCAAGGCTAGACAAGAGCAGTGCTGAATTTTAAAATGAAATATTATTCTCATTGATCTCAATTTGAAATTACAATTTTGTTGCAGTAGAACCTAATTTGGATGATCAACCACGCGTTCGATTTGATTGCAATTCACGGCCAGAGTGTGTGAGCTTGTGCCAAACATGTTTTTAAATCAGGGCTGGACAAAGGCTCTGAAAAGGCAGAGAATTTGTTTGGGTTGGGTGAGAATGCTAAAGTGCTAATTAGCTCGTATTACATGCTGTTTGGTTGGTCATTTCTTTTTAGTGGTGGTGGTGGAGAAGGTCAGATCTTTGTGGATGGAGTCTCATTAGCGTGTGCTCTCTGCTGAAGACTATTGATCATCAGTGCTGGTTAACAATGTTCACTTTTACTGCGTTCATAAACGGCAAGTAAGTTCACGGACATATTAAAAATTAAAATATGAAAAAATATGTTATCATTTTGTCTTTACACTTATTTGCTTGCCAGAAATCTGTTTTTACTTTACTTTTCCAATGCTGTATATGACATTGTCCGAATAAATACATTTCATTAATTCTTTCAAAACTACTAAAGAGGCGGTATTACACTACTATGGGGTATTAATTGTTAACACATAACATATTTAGATCATCGTACCTTTTATTGTTTTGAAAATGCCCAAAACAAAAAAAATTAATTAATTTTGTTTCTTAAGCTTTGAGCTTTGCGCTAACTCACTCCTCCTTCAGAGCACTATCACTACACAATCAGCGTGAATCCCCTTAATGAAACTGCTGCACATGGCATCAGGTTTGTAGTGTAGTGTTGTTTTGTATCCTGCTTTTGTATATTTATGAAACATGGCCATGCGGGAGCATGGGTGATATAGGTTTGTGAGCTGAGCTTTGGACAAGATTGTACAGTTAACCGTAAAGAGGGTTTGAATAGTGTGTGGAAGAAATCGCTGGATTTACTCAAACATGTGTGTATGACATATAAAACCTCTTCAGGCAGGTTTTTGATGAGGGAACCATGTTATAACAAGGTACAATGCTCCGAAAAGTCAATTTTGCATAATACCCCTTTTGAGACCAAAATAAATAAATAAATAAAACACTAGCTCAGTTGGTAGAGTGTTTGTCCATTGATCCAAAGGTTGGCGGTTCAAATCCCGCTCTCGACGTAAACATCATTTGTACAGTGGTTAGATCCAATGACACACAGGTTGGTGGTGCGATTTTAGCTCCCAAAGATGAATGCTGATGTTGTGTCCTTGAGCAAGACACTTAACCCAACTTGGTCCCAGTGTCTGCGTACACTGGTGTGTGAATGGGTGAGTGGTTACTTGATGTTGAATGTGGAAAAGTACTAAGTAAAAAAAAATGTGACCAGAATGAAGAGTTGGAACTACTTTTGTGTAAACTGTTCATATTGTTGGGTATGTATGACATTAGTTAGTTAGTTGATGCTTCCAAGTTAGTTTTGTAGGTTTTGTCACAAACCAGGAGGCGGGTCTTAGAGAAAAGCTTTCGTCTGATTGGCTAAAAAACAAGGACTGAAACACATTCTTTTGAGTGACATCCTAACAGCCAGTCACAGAACTAGATTTACTAGAAAAGCTATATTATTGTGGGTCAATTTAAATATCTATGATTTAATATGAAATCTGAGTATGAGATTTGGACAATTTTTCTTCCTTACCCAAACCTTGCTAATAGATTCCAGTGACCTACTTTTACATTGCACCTTTTGGCACCCTAACCACTAGCGTCATGGCAACGGTCGCTGGAACAGGTGACTTTGAGAGACCCCATTCCCTGAGACACCACTGGGGCAATAAGAAATATTCCAAAATCTAAAATGCCTGCTTATGTGATCATGGTGGAAAATTGTTCAGCCAGTTACTACCTACTGTCATGTAGTTTTGTTACAATTTCATTTACATTTACCTTCAATTTCAAACTTGATTACAATACTAACAATTTCTGTACCACAATGATAATGAAAACACATTTTTTAGACAACAGAATGTAATTTTCAACACAAAATAATAATACTAATAATAATAATAAATTACCATGTGGTTTTATACTACTTCAAATATATATCTATGTAAAACTATTCAGTAAGTGCAGATTTAGAAAAAATAAAATAGGATACTTAATATTGTTGACACTGACAGTGATAAATGTACTCCTCGTCTCTACATTCTGCAACCTCTCCGTTACCATCAGCCAGTTGGCTCTGTGCACAACGGCACCTGGCTAGCTCTACTTAGTACTAATGCTAATGCTATTTTCGGAGCTGATAATTATTAGAATGGCACAAACTGAAATAATCTATGATAGAGAAATTGTGTTTCTGTGCTGTGGCAGCCCCACACTGCCAGCTCAGTGTTACCTTGCCTTATATCATCAGAGGTTTAATACTCCCTACAACGAAGCATAGCTAGACAGGTCAACACTATTACAATGTCCTAAATGTTCATGTCTCTGGGTGCTGGGTCCTGTACTGGTGGTACATAAACTTCCCCTGTGTTCGAACTCCAGCTTCATGCCTCTTCTCTTCAACTCAACTTATTTTACAAGTATCTACACATAAAAATATATGTCTTTACTATCAATTTAATTTGGTTGTTTTATTAAGTTTAAGTTTTAATAAAAGTTAGGATTAGCACCGACACACAAAGGCCTACCTTGCGTACACAATAATTTAAAATGCAGCTCCCTCTCCGCT
This sequence comes from Periophthalmodon schlosseri, assembly GCA_000787095.1. Lineage (NCBI taxonomy): Eukaryota > Metazoa > Chordata > Actinopteri > Gobiiformes > Gobiidae > Periophthalmodon > Periophthalmodon schlosseri. Next base: position 24,725 of record KN479490.1, on the reverse strand, counting down.
GCCTGATCTGTCGGTATTTATTGATTCTAGCCCAACTCTGCAAAAACCTTACAGAGATATCAATGAGGTGGAAGTGATCATGATTACTGTACTAGTGACCAGAACTAGCCAGCCACCGTTGTGCACAGAGCCTATTACAGCCTGCCACCTTTGCCTCGCAACCAATCAGTTCTCCAGACCATTCATACAAATACACTTTCTCTCCCTTTCTTGTTCCTGCGATGTACCAGCCTCCTCTCTTCACCACCACAAGCCCTGGTAAATAACTTCCTCCTAGTTGAAATGTAGCAAAACCAAGGTTAAAAAACAAGGTTGATTCTATAAAGCTTAATTAAAACCATTACAGCCTATCTCCCTCATTTTGTATGTAAAAATCTTAGTAAAACACCATGCTTAATTTCCAGAAAAATATATTTGCATAATCACTTTCCATTTTCCATAACCAAAAGTCAAAATGACTCTGCTGTCTCATTTCTATGCTATTGTTAGTGCCTCCTACTACCCAAGGCTAAAAGCAATAATTAATACTAATACCAATAGTGATGATGCATTAGCCTTATATAACACTTTTACAGGTACTCAAAGTCGCTTTACAATTTCATGCATTATTCACTGACTAGTCACTACTCACAGGCAGAAGAAAGTGTGACTACCAAACAGTACTGACAGACAAGGTTAAACTGAGACTAAATCCTCGTCATCCTCCCTGTGCTGTACCAAAAAAGAAACGCCCACTTACATTCACACTGATTCAAACCTCAACCACCATGGACACAATAACAACAACAGATAACACCACCAGGTCAAGTTACAGGTCAGATCTGTGGAGAGGTGACCCCGCTCTCAGGAAGAATGCATGTTTTTCAAGGTAGTTTTCGAGCAACAAAAACATCTGTAATTGAATAAATGCAAGATAATGATATACTGTGGAACATTCTTGTCTCATTTCGCTGAGACAAGCAGTTACATAGTGGATTGATCTAATATTGAAAGCAAGATGGGTGTAGTGTCTTGCCCTAGGGAAAAAATAACAATATAAAATAGCTAAAGTTGAAACTGAACTGGCAAACTTTGGGTTTTTGAGCAAACTGAGCAAGCTGCGTGAAGTGTTTGCCCAAAGAAACAATGGCAATTTAAACTAGTTAATGACTGAGTTGAACTGGCAGCCTTTGAGTTTTTGGGCAAACTGACTAAGCTGGGTGAAGTGTCTTGCCCAAGGAAACTTTATCAATATAAACTAGCTAAAGATGGAATTGAAATGGCAACCTTTCAGTTTTGGGGGCACCTGGGCAAGCCGGGTGAAGTGTCTTGCCCAAGGAAACATTCAATTCAATTCAAGTTCATTTCTATAGCACATTTAAAAACAACTTCAGCTGCCTAAAGTGCTTCACATAAACGTCAACAAAAAACAATACACAGATAAAACAACTTCAGCTGCCTAAAGTGCTTCACATAAACGTCAACAAAAAACAAATACACAGATAATATGATACATAGGAAAAGAAAAATAAAACAGCAAGATATCCTGTCTAGCTAGTATTAAATGCCAGGGAGAAGAGGTGAGTTTTCAGTCTAGTCTTAAACTGTGTTAAAGACTGAGAGGATCTGACAGGCAGAGGGCGCTGTTCCATAGTCTGGGCACTGCCACAGAAAAGGCTCTGTCACCTCTGGTCTTGAGCCTGACTCTGGCACAGCTCAGCTGACCTCAGGGCTCTGGGTGGAGTATAGGGCTGCAGTAACTCCCCCAAATAAAGAGGACCCATAGAGTGAAGACATTTAAACACAATCAATAACATTTTGAATTGCATCTGATATGAAATAGGAGCCAGTACAGGCTGCACACCACAGGCGTGATGTGCTCTCATCTTTTATTTTTTGTCAGCAGATGAGCAAACATTGATAATACTAGTTAAAGATGGAATTAAACCGGCAACCTTCGAGTTTTTTGGGGCAAGCTGGGTTAAGTGTCTTGCGCAAAGACACAACGACAATATAAACTGGTCAAAGCTAAGATTAAACCGACATCCTTTGAGTTTTGGCGCCAAACTGTGTCTTGCCCAAGGAAAAAAATGACAATATAAACTAGTTAAAGTTGAAATCGAACCAGCAACCTCTGAATTTTTGGGAGATGGGGGAAATGTCTTACCCAAGGACACAACGACAATATAAACTGGTGAAAGGTGGGATTGAACCAGCAACCTTTGAGTTTTGGGACAAACACCCTAACACTGAGCCACTGCTGTCCAAAGATAAGAGCATGCTATAGGCTGACACTCCTGTGATGCTGTTTGACGAAGCTCTCCCTCCTCTCCTTCCTGACAGGTGCGGGCTGCTCCGTGGGGCCCCTGTGCGCCGGCCCCTGGACCGCCCCGGCCACCCCCCCCTCCATTCCCACAGCAGCAGCAGTGGCAGGGAGCAGGGTGCTGAGGGGCCGGCTGTGGTGGGCTCCTCTCCTCTCCCAGCCCTCCCCCCGCACGCTGCCGCAGTCGCTCATGTCGCCCAGGTGCTCCACGGAGTCGCACTTCTCCAGGTCTGAGGCGATGGTTTGCAGGCTGATGACGGACAGGCGGTCGGAGCCCTCGGGACCCTCGAGACCACCCTCCTGCTCCGCGTGGCCCCACCCGCTCTGACGGTGACGCTCCACCCACTGCTGCGCCCAGTCACTGTTGGCTCCTCCCACCTTTGGGGAGGTGAAAATATCAACTGTGTAACAATGACAGTGAGAAGAATCATATAAGGTCTAAACATCTGCATTTCCATTTTCAAATTTATGGATAAACCAGTAGCTTACACCTAAAAACAAGACTAAACCAGGGCTACATTAGAACTACAACAGGGCTAAGTCACCGTAATCAGGACTAAACAAGATCTAGACTAAGGGTATGTTCACACTTGGACACTCACACCTGATCAAAATAGGGACTAAACTGAGACTACACCTGGACAAGAACAAGACCAAACCAAGTCTAGATAAGATATAAAGATATTAAAACCAGGATCAAACCAGTAAAAAAGTGTGAATGCACCAAAGCTAAATCAGACCTAAACCAGGTCTAATCATTCGAGACTAAAACCGGACTACATTAAAACTTCAATCAGAGCAGTATGATTGGTCTAACAGGTATTCACACTTCAAATTCCACCCCTGCAGCCAGGTATTTGTAATCAGAAACACCTGGAAGTAATCATGGCAGTCTTGTGTGATGTCACCAAGCACTTAGAATTGCACTAGGAACAGTAGACAATGCTATTAACGCAGACATAGACCCCACCTGTACACTGACACTGGCCCGGACCTCCGCCTCAGCCCCCACAGGAGAGCTGCGACCCCCACACATCACGTGGCTCCCCCTGCTGGTGTCTGTGATCCGGCCTCTCTGAGCGTGGATCTGTTCACTGATCTGCTCCAGGTTCCTGAGGGCCACGGAGTAACGCGTCTTCACTTTAGACACCTGCTCCTCCAGGTGCACCACTTTAGCCTTGTGCTCCTGAAACGAAGCACAGGCAATGTTTTTAGCTCTGCCTGTCGAGGAAGTGTGGAGGTACTGTGAGAAAAGTAATATGACAAGTTTGGGCACACCTTCTCTTTTAATAATTTCTGCTTATACTTACTACTTTCTACAATATAGGTACACACTGAAGACATCTAATGTATAAAGCAAGATGTAAGGAATTATATAGTAAAAACAGTTGCTCAAAGCAGTCACCCTTTGCTTTGTTCACTGCGCTACAAACCCTTGACCTTCTCTCAATGAAGTTTTTGAGCAAACTGGGAAAGCTGGGTGAAGTGTCTTGCCAAAGGAAAAAAAAAATACAATAAACTAGTTAAAGATGGAATTGAACCAGCAACCTTTGAGCTTTTGGACGAACTGGACAAGCTGGGTGAAGTGTCTTACCCAAGGAAACATTGACAAAATATACATGATATACACCTACCAGTCAAAGGTTTAGACACTTCTCATTCAGTGTGTCTTTATGTTTACTACGTTCTAGAAGACATCAAATGAAGTCCCCTGAAATGGTTTTCACTTCACAGCTGGGCCTTACTACAGTCCATATGTGTTCATTCATAGTTATGTTGCCTTCAATGAGAAGCTACAATGGAAACAATCATGAAAATTAAGAAAAATATTGACTATATTGATATATTGTTTACATTATATTGTTTTATAACTTTTGACAGGTAGTGTAGTAAGTATTTAGGAGACACCCATGATAATAAATCCTAAACCGTTCCATAACTAGACCGTAGCAGTGCTGGTAAAGCCTGGCAGCAGATGTGAGTGCCTTTTGGCTCAGTACATTTGGATGGAGTTGGCAGAGTCAGAGGAACAAATCATCTCTCACAGCACTCCAGCAGAATCCAACCTGCTGCAACAACAGTATGACGAGTTCTCAACTGGCTATTTTCTGGTTAAAGGGGAACGCCTACCAACTGTGCCACTGTTACCCTAACTAGACTAAAATGGTCTAAAAGTGGAATTTTAAATAGAGTCATATTTTCTGCATTCACTTAAAATTCATGTGTTTCCAAATGCACCACGTATAACCAAATGCTTTAGTGCTATGTCCCACCTTTCTATTAACCTCGAGACCATGAAACTGTAGACCTGTTTCACTCATTAAATGTTTTCTCTAACTTAGCTGGCAAGTTATATATTGTGATTTAAACTTTTTACAGTTCTAGCCTCTACAGTGAGTAACAGTTGAACAGTTTGAATTGCAGTTTTCAAAGCCATGGGGTCATAAATATGAGTGTGTAAGCCACCTCCGGCAGCCTGGTGCATTGTGCAGAGGCAGCACTCCCAGAGCAGAACCTGGCCCGGAGTAAAGGACATGACCACATCAGCAGCCTGAGCAGCCCTCCCTCCAGGACCAGATTCAACTGGCTCTTTGGGTCACACTAGGACTCCATCGCAGATATAAGCAATGTGCAATAATGTGCTATATTAGTTTAATCAATCATTCAATTGAGTTTGACAGCTTTCAAATAAAATGTGGCACAGGGGCTGAGTGGCGTGGAGTTTGAATATTCTCCCTGAGTGAGTTTTTTCCAGGCACAGTTAAACCTGTCAACCCTAAACATGCACAATAGGTCAAATCCTCCGGCAAAGGTAGTTCTGACCAAGACTAGCTTAAGATCTGGACCTATACGATACAATTGGCTTCAGTGAGTAAGTAAATGTTAAAAAAATTAGACCTGGACAGTGAGCATGCGATCAATTGCATGTTTGAATTAACTGACCCAGGATTAACCAAAATCTTGAAAAATCTTGGTTAGTCCTGGTTCAGTTCTGGTGCAGTCCTAGTTCAAACCAGCTCACAGGTTACTAAACATGTGGGATGTTAATATCTCTGTAGTTTTCAAAGTAAATATGATTGACACGAGCAGTAAACTCAACGCATTGCCGCTGATAGATCACTAATCCTCCTCGCGCATATTGAATAATAAATTTAGCATCACTCTCGGTTTGCAGACTTTAGTGGGCTGTTTCTCCGTGATCACTGACTCTTCTGGGATAGTTTAAAAACTCTGACGGAGCTTGGAATCATCTCTGTACAGCAGGGCTCTCTTCCTCATGTCCAGTGCAAAGACACAGCGGACCTGCCCCCTCTGTGTTTGTATGTACTGAGCGGAGAGAGAGAGAGAGAGAGAGAGAGAGAGAGGAAAAGGGGAGCACAACGGCTCACAGACCAGAGTGGGGCTCAGTGTTCCTGTGTTTTTGACTGATGCATGTGCTCTGCGTTAACGCACAACAAAATAATGAATTGCGATAAAACACGTTAACATGCCCAGCCCTTAAAAAAATATACAATGCCAAATGATATGGTTGTGGGGATAAAAAGCACTGTTTTGTTGCAACAGCATAGTTAAAAAGAAGAAGAAAACTCATTTCAGTGAAGCCAGGATAATTACATAATTCTTTTAATTTTTTTCAAACTTTTTACAATTTCTACAAACTTTTAATCACTGCACTATTCCTACCGTTGGGTTCACTTTGAAATTTCATTATAAACTAGCATATGGTAAGAATTCTATATTGTTTCATCCCTTTACCAGGGACCTACAACAAAACAGTTCATGATTGAAGCCCCACGGTGTAACTTTTAGCCAAAAATAGACTAACATAAAGCCTGTTTTTTTTTTTCCTTTTTTCATTTTGCATGTTTTATTGCACTGACTCTGTCTGACTTTGAGGAGGGCCATATATAGTAAGTAAGGGTTGTCAAAAGTATCAAAAATCAGATACTAAGGGTTGTCAAATGTATCAAAAATCAGATACTAAAAAAGTCACATTCACAGGACAGAAATAAACCTTTTCTGAATAACTTTAGAATGATCTTGAGCTGTATCAGAACAAGTATAAGACCACATAAAATAGTATACGCCCATGGACCACTATGGAACCTACCTGAACGACTGAGTCAGACATTGATATAACGCCACATGGTAATATAAGTACTATGATTTAATGTTGAAAATCACATTGTCTGAAGAAATAGTGTTTTTATTATCATTGTGGTATGGGATCGGATATGGTTTCCTATTATGGTGTATCAGTATGGTAACGTGGCCTGAACACTTGGTAGCCCATGTCCTGTACTCACCTCCAAGATGTGGTTGAACTGGGCCTTTAGTTCGAAGTATGGTTTGGACTTGAGGATGACCTTTTTGAGGGCCTTCTGAAGAGTTTGGACCCTGGCCTCAGCCTCCTGACACAGCT
>KN479490.1:1843-17967 GCA_000787095.1 Periophthalmodon schlosseri | reverse complement strand
TGCCTCGTTCACCTGCACACACACAAACACAAGTACAAGATCGGGGTCAACACTGGCTATGTTTACATGCACACCTTAAATCTGATCATGATCTGATTTATAGAGTTATCAGATTATTGAAATGTCATGTAAACAGCAGAGATCGACCGATATGTTTTGTTTTTTTTCATGGCCGATGCCGTTACCGACTGTTTAGAAGATAGTGCACTTGATAGCCATTAAGCTCTGTTGATATTTTTTGGCCCATATAAAGGGGCGATTTTGTTCATTTGTACCCAAATTATATGATGGAAACAAACTTATCCACAACCATCAGACAGCTGTGCCCTATTCCCATTAAAGCAGGGGCTAACTGGAAAAAAGTGGCCTGGGAGTTTTTGACAGACCGGCCCACTTAAGCAGCGATGATATAGTCTATGTAGGCTAACGAGTTTGTTACACTGTAGAGATAGTCAGGGGTGATTCTAGGCATCCAGGTAGAGAGGTAAAGAAGTAGAGAAGGAGAGAGACAGAGAGGCAGAGAAAGACAGAGCGATCTCAAATGAACTTATTTAAATGTTTACACTGCTGATACCGCTGCAAAACACAGAAATGGAACACAAAATATATGGAGTGTTTAAACTGTGTTTATATAATTTCTCATGTAGTTGCGGTAGCTTCCTCTTAATTGTATTGGGGGGGATCAGATTTTCACCTTTGGTTTTACAAGTGCATAAGCGCTGTCATGTGGCATGCACATGTTTGTTATGTTCTGATATTGGTGTGTTTGGTAAATGCTGTTTGGCCACAGTCTGCTGTGTAAAGAGGACAGTTGTTTGCTCTGTGTTGTTGTGACTGTACAGGTGTGAGTCCATTGTGGTGCTTGATCTCTGTGGTTGACAACAGCTTATAACTGTAGCTTTGGGTGCAGTTGGTGATTTGCAGGCCAAATATGGCTGAATTTTTAGTGTAAAGACATCTGGAGGTGTATTTTTGAGAATTTTTTTGTTGTTGGTAAGTTAATAGTTGCTTTTCTGGTAATTGTTCGTTTCATCACACAGTAATGCAGTTACTAACACAATTACTTTGGGAAAAAAGTAACAGATAACTGTGACTAATTACTTTTTTGAAGGATCTTGCTCAACACTTATAGTGGCTATATTCCATACCTAAAGACTGTTTAGTTCACCTAAGCTTGAATTGCAGGAGATAGGAATCCACCACCCCACATGGAGGATCTCCCCAAGCAAAAGCTTTGGGTATATTTAGCCCTGTTTGGCAAACGGCAGTACTTCATTCTCAAAGTGCTGTTCTTTTGAACTGTCAATTTGACTTCAGGTTGAGAGTAAATGAATGTAAAAGCCTGTTGCACTGAGTCATACTGCTCAACTGCAACTCAAAATATGCACTTTTTAGGAAGCTATTTCAAGAGAAACAAGAAATATTATCCTCAATGTGCTTATTATCACACAAAGGTGTTTCACAAAATGTGGTACAATCCATAAAAGCATGCCAGATACCTTAATTTTGTGATGACGGGTTTAAGTTCATTATAGTTCCTTAATTGTAATTTTGTCGCCAATAGACATAAAGACTAACTAAAAGACTACTTTTTTTTGTATACAGCAGTCTGGATTTATGATGAGAGAAAACCTGTTTCACAACCTCCAGCTGTTTTTGATTGATATATTCATATGTGACATCAGCTAGCTCCTCCTGACGTGGAGGAGCAGCGGCTGTACTCCGAGCTCCTCCCGTGTAACTGAGCTCCTAACCCTATCTCCAAGGGAGCGCCCAGCCAACCTGCAGAGGAAATTCATTTCAACCGCTTGTATCCACAGTCTTGTACTTTCGGTCATTACCCAAAGCTCATGACCATAGGTTAGAGTAGGAACAGAGATTTACCAGTAAATCAAGAGCCTTAAGGATTTGCCTCACACAGTTATGTAATTCCTCCACTCACAGCAAACTTATTTTTTCATGTCACAAGACTTATTAAGTCTTACATAGACAGAGGATGCATTGAATGCACTTTGAATAAACATTTTGGCCTATGCAAATCTAACAGTTGCTTACATGCAAATATTATGTTTTTCAGATAAATATTCATGATCCTTCATTATAGATGGTCTAGTACACTCAGAAGTGTGTTTACCAGATTGGGGCACGGCTGGAATCTGCTAGAATCTTGACAGCTGTCTACTCCTCATCAGCCCTCCGCTAACAGCCTCAGAATAGAGTGACAGTGCATAATCCTCCGTGCTATTTTAAGAACGCTACAAGTGATATGAGATACGTTTTGCTGCAACACATTGAATATTTATAACTGAGGTACTTATAGGTAATAGCTTGTAGTTGGAGTGTAATGTACCAGTAGAATTAGCAAGTTTTACATCAGATAGACCTAGTAGTACCTAGGTTCACTATGTAACTCTTCTGGTGAAGTGTCTGCAACCTGCTTGTACACATGGAGATGTTATTGTTCTGCCTGGAATGTTCCAAAGTATAGAAATTAAATTAAATACATTATTTGTACAGTTATTGGCCTTTAAACATGCTCTTGAGTACCTTTGCTTTGGCATTTCATGATTTAGAACTTAAATAATTATTAATAATAGTACTGTAAGTAAAAAAAACAAAACCCCTCAATCAATTCAATGCTCCCCATACTCTGATCTGGTACCGCTCACCACCTACTGGTAGCAGGAGGAATTACCATACAGAAAACATTTAAACTAGGTAATGCGTACCATGTTCAGACATGTAAATGTAAGCAGAAAGCATCAAGAAATGCTTAAAACGAGTCTGGCAATGATTTATGGACTTGTCTCTATCTATGACATCACATTCCCGGGAAACGGAATGTTTGGTGAGGCTCAGAGGCAAAGGACTTTCTACAGAGGACTACTGAAACTAGGGTGAATGAACAATATTCTAACATCGTTAAAAGCTCAAAAAACACATTTTGCATAATATGTGTCCTTTGAACTTATCTATCTCCGTGGAAATAGGCAGGTGACAGGCAGGTCAGATCTGTAGAGAAGTGACCTCATTCAGAGTATAAATACATGTGTTTCAAAGTGTGTGTGTTTAACTAGTGAACTTTCTGAATAGAAGACACTGGTGTATGGTGGTGTGTTGTGTTTTCTTTCCTAATTCTATGTCAGAAACAAAGCTGCAGATGCTCCCTGACAGAAACAGTGCTTCACAATGGTTTAGGTCATCTATTATGCTTAAGTAACTTTTCTGGTCCTCTTCAGCTCTCAGAATGCTCACACTCACTGTTATAGGTTATTGTGTGCATTGAGAAGTTTTCTTCTGACTATAAACTTTTTCAAACCTCCCAGAGAATTGGTGCACTGTTGACTTGTTTTTACACAAATCAAACTGCTTTATATCATATTTTAGCGGCAAAACTTTTTTTTTTCACTGAAAATATTCCAGTTTAACAAATGTGCCAACACAAATGGAAGTGCAGATCAGTAGCAGTCAGCAGCAAAAGTAAGTGGGCCTGAATAAGGTGTATAGCAGCCATTGTTTTAGCTTGATTGTAATTCAAATTAAGAAAATTATTCAATTATTAGCAGCAGGGGCATTTAAAGATAATTTGTATGCAATACCAAAGCTTAATTGTACAAAAGTCATTTAGGCTCTGGCTACACACGTCCAGATATTTTAATAAAAGGTATTTTCTTCACTCATTGGAAAAAATATCCTTGTTAACACAGCAAAGTAAAAAAAAACAAAACTGCTCTGTCCACACGGTGTCCATCCAAAAGCATAAACAGTCCTCCAATATAAGATGGCAAAGACAGTTTTCTCCAAACTAAAGAAAAAAATATTTTGTGAATGTGCAGTTGCTGTTTACAGTCAGAGCTGCGAAATTTACAGTGGTGACAACTAAGAGCAACTAACGCTAAACTATGGCAAACCCAAAGGAAAAGAAACGTTCATTTGGAATGATGACAGGTTGGAGCACCTTTTAAAGATAAATTGGGTTGATAAAATTTACAATGGTAAAAGGCATGCGACAATCAAATTGAAATTATTCAACGTAATATGTATAATTCCCAAAATCCTTTGGAAGTGAACTGAAACCTACTGGTAGCTCTTGAACTACAGGTTGGAGGCCAAGTACTAGGGATTTTTTAATGTTGTATTGTACTATAAGATGGGCGCCAGGTAATGTTTTTTTAGTTCAAGCTAAATTTCTCTAGGTGACACCTAGTGCAGAACATGGTGAGCTGCTCACTATCGAAGAGCACTCCATGAATACAAGCAATGTGGCTCAGACAACTATTAATTTACATAAATGTTTGTGTTTGATGAAGGATGTAATTCGACTTTTCTTTACAATATTCAAAGTTCTTGTTCAAAGTGTTAAAATGGGCAATCTACTAATGTAGTAATCAATGACTTCAGTCTCAATATTGCTTGTACTGAGTCTTAGAAGAATGTAATTAACTTCAGTTTTATCATTTTTTTGCAGACCAAGCTTCAGGGATCACCTGAAGCTTTATCACCACCCAGATAAATAAAAAAAAAAAAAAAACAAGCTTCATCTTTTTAAGAGAGCTGAGTCAAAAATACAGAAATTACATCTAATATTGAGAAGCTGTTAGGACATCCGCTTCTGTGACAGTCTCCTAACGTAATTCACAATTATGCAAAACAAAACATGCATAAATTACTTATAGGAGGTCATTCATGTTGATATCCATTGGCCTTTTAAGCGCCAGAACCTTGCCTTCAGTCTGCTAAATGCGTATTGAATAATCATTCTTGCACGACACAATGACAACCCAAAATATTGTTCTTGAGCATTGCTGCCTCCATTGGCACATTCCTTCAAGAAATAAGGAGGCAGAGGGTACGCCGGGTCTCCAAAAACAAAAACAGGGATTGGATCCTCTTTGTCAACTATTCGTCTAGGCAGAGTGGCGATACGGCCCGCCCCCTGTCAAACCAGCACTGCGGGCAGGAAGGGGCATTGCCTCCATTAGCTCTGGATTAGCTCTTTGGTTACTATGATACTCGCAGTTCGAATTCCAAATATGGAACTCGGCTCCAAATTTGTCTATACAACTGCTCCAGCCTCGATGAGCTTCATTTGGCTGGAGCCGAACGCTATGAATGATGTCACACTCACTTAGTTCACTTTTTTTTCTGTATGTTTGCAGCTGATGTCATCAACATTCACTGGGGGTGTGAAGCTAACTGAAAGCACTACTCTGTTAGAAGCTCTGTTACTCAAATTAGACTTAATCTGAGCTTTATTTTAACACAATCTGACTGGAAAGAGCTGACTTGGTTGGAACTACAACAGGTGAGATGATTTGTGCGCGTAAAAAAGTCTCTTACACATAAAATTACAGTCACAAGCTAGCTAGCATTAGCCAACAGTTTTCCAGTTAGTTACTCTCACCTTTCTTGTTGAAAAACACCTAAACAGAACCTGAAACCTGAAAACCTGAAAATGAGTTGTTTAAATCCATTTTGTATTTTTCTTGAGTTTTCAGACAATCTTAAAGCTTTTTTTGTCTGTGTTTGCTAATGAGTGCATTGCGTCTCACCATGGTAACTACTGAACACTCCTCCAATAGAGATATAGGGAGAACACCCCCAGCGTGATGTCACAGCAAAGTATCAATTGTAATACTGCTAATGTAATCCCTCTGTATCCATACGAGACCACACAGCGTCACAATGTTAAATCTGCTACATGTCTAACAGTGTATGAGTAGAACATGGAGGCTGATGATGTAGTGGCTCTGATCTGCACATGAACGCAGGCACCAGCTGAACTCTGCAGTCACCATCAATCACCTCCACCACACCACAGCAGCAGCGGCGGCGGCACAGCGACCTTTAAAGTTGAACAAAGAAACAGGCCGTGTGCTTTCAAGAACACGCCTCCTCCCAATTGCTCGCCAATTACCTAGCAAACAAGAGCGTCCTTGTCCTTACAATAACTACTTTATTTTGTACACCGACGACTCCAGCTGGATTAATCATACAGTTTAAAGGTTAGCTCAGACACCGCAGGGAATATTTAACTGAAGTTAGCATGGTGGATATGTGGATCCACAGTCTTGGTAAAGGCTGTTTTTTGTATAGAACAGGTGATGTGTTTTAAGGGGACATATGCTAAATTGACATATGCTAAATTGACATTTATGTAACTTTTTTAAATGTAACATACATTTCTGGATTACACTTTGTAATAACTACACCTTATTTAGCTTTAATAAAACATGAAGAACAACCTAACTGACCTAATGAACAAATAGTTTATTAATAGTTAATTGTAAATGATTGAGGCTACTTGATTAAGTGGCACGTTGTAACAGGTGTGCGCTGCAAGCCAAAGTCTTGGTCGAGATCATATGCTTTTACTGACACAGGATTGGCTGTAATACCTCACCACTGAAGAGGCGGTATTTTATTTCTTTGGGGTATTAACTGCTAATGCATAACATATTTAGATCACCATTTTACCTTTTATTGTTTTGAAAATGCTATATTTGCCATATGCATTAACATGCTTTATAAGTTTTACTTTTGTTTTTGATGCTCTGAGTCCCCCCCTCCCTTTGCTCCTGTGTCACGTTACTCCCCCTTCAGAGCGCTATCACAACACAATCAGCGTGCATCCCGCTAATGAAACTACTGTACATCACATCAGGTTTGTCAAGTTGCTGTGTACGGTTTTGTATCATGTTTTGTATATTTATGGAGAATTGTCATGCGGAAACATGGATGACATAGGCTTGTGGGCTCAGCGCAGTATAGAATCTTACAGCTAACCACAAGGAGGGTTCGATTAGTGCCTGGGGGAGAGTGCTAAAATACTCAAACATGCATGGATAACATCGAAAACCTCTTAAGGCATGTTTTTGATGAGGGAACAACGTTATAGCATGGTAGAAAGCTCCTAAAAATCTATTTTGCATAATACCCCTTTTTAAATTGACCATTAGAGACTGAATCTTGATTAAATTGCACAGCTCTAACTAAGCCTGTCACGATAATTATTAATTAATAATAAACACAGTCTTTCTTGATAATTATTCATTCATAATTAAATAATTAATTAATTAATAATTATTGGCTTATCGTTCAATAAATGAAAGATGGAACATTAATTATTTGGGATCAATATTTATTGTGGGTACTTTCTTTGTACTAGCAGATTTGAGCTGCAGAGGGTTGAATAAGTAACTTCTATGACTCATACAGATATTATCTAACTGCTAGTGTTTCATTCAGTTGCTTTAGGGTTATTGTGTCAGTAGCATAGATTATTTCAATAGAATTGTTTATTGCCTATATTTTCTTCAAAATGTGTTTTCATGACAGGCTTAGCCCTAACTGAGCATGCAGGAGTACCTTGGCTGTGGCGTGGTTGAGCATCTCCTGCCATGTGGGGTCCATGGTGTTCCTGTCTGCCAGCAGCCCCTGTTCAGCCACATAGACCATCTCCCTTGCAGCAGAGTGCATGGACACGGCCCGCTCGTACCGCAGGGCAGCCTTCTGGGTCTCCTGCTGTGCCTGCAATGCAAACACAATCACTCAGTGTCAGGAGCAAGACACATAGACGAGACATGGTGGAGATAGAGACTAGCCTATTTATTCTGCTGGATTATAAAAGTATGTTGACAACCTAAAGGGTGTATGGGTTTCAAGGTAAAAAAAAACCAACAAAAAAACAAAAAATGATTAACTGAATAAAAGATTGTCATATCAGAACAGAAATATCAGTGTGTCACTACATTTACTGGCACATTTTAGCACATTTCTGATGGATTCCATTCTGAATATAGTCATTGAGATAGTAAAAAAATATAATGAGATTTCTGTCAATATCTCACACCCCTTGTTCTACAGTGTGCAGTACTTAAGACTTTTCAATCTCCTGTATTTTACATTTGGCATAACTCATAAATCTATTGAAGGACCCATATTACACTATTTTCTGATCTACGATATAATGTTGTTTCCTCATCAAAAACATACTTGGTGCTATATTGCACAAAGTGACTCTTGTGATCTTTAAGCTCACAAGAGCTCAACAAACTCCTTTAATGTATGGGTATTTTTACAACCCTACAGCTAGTTAGCTACAAAGTAAAGCAAACTGAAGCATGCTTGTACAAATTTAAAAACATGGAAGAGCACGTCCTGGAGAAGGGGGTTACTACAAAGAAGACAATGCACAAATTTACAATGAAGTTAAAAATGAATGGGTATATGATTCTGCTGAATGCAATAATAGAGTAGTCTACAGCAATTATTTCACATAGAATAAATGACACACAGGAGCTCAGATAAGTCCATGTTCTGTTTAACACTGTGACAGCACATTAGAATGGCTGCTGCTGCTGCACTGTGTAACATGCTCCATTTTATCAAAGCCAGTACTACACAGGACAGATTTAAGGCAGGTCATTCTCAGTCAGGTCTCATCATACACGTCTAATCTAATCCTGTGGACTGGGTGTTTTCTCTTCATAAAGGAAAGGTCAAAAAGTGCAATCTGTCAAGGATTGGCAAAAAAAATTAACAGCTTTGTATTGATCATGGTTTTCGATTCAATTTCACGGCCTACATCAGTTATTATAACACAATGGACTCATTCTATATGTCAAAAACGGTAAGGTCCCACCTAAATGTTTAGATATTATACTGTTGCAGAACTGTGTAAATAGAGTTTAGCAGCATTCTCTACAGTTTCTAGTCCATTTTTACAATTTGAGTACAAACTAGGTTAATTTACAGTTGTGAAAAACATGTATAAACAAGGTGTATAATTAGGATGCTCGAAATGCATAAGGTAAGTGAGGAATAACTTTGGACCACTGCAAACCTTTTCAAAGTGAAATAGTTCATTTTTTCACGTCAAAAATCAGGTAAAGAACCTTTAAACTGACAAAAATCGCTACTACATTTTAAGAGGCCTTTAGCACTCCTCTGATGTCTTGAGAGACACATGGGCGGAGTCTGAATGTCAAGTGCATGCCTGCTGTTCCAGACCTCCCCCTCCTCCACCATGTTATTACTTTGCCTGGAATGTTCCACAGTAAGGCATTAAACTTATCTACCTCCATGGAGACAAGCAGGTGATGCCACCAGACCAAATTACAGGTCAGATGTGTGGAGTGACCCCGAATATTTCTCATCTCACAACTCTACTAACTCTAAATCATTAGAAAGAAAATACTATCAGAAAGAAAAAACATTTACATTTCTATTGATACTTTGCAGTGACATCACACTGGGGGTGTTCTACATGTATCTTTATGGTGGAATGTTCAACAGTTACCATGGTGACACTATGCACACATTGGCAAACACTGTCAAATAAGTTTTAAGATAGTTTAAAAACTCAATAAAAGAGTGTCAGACCACTCTTGTCCCAGTCTACCGCAGATCAAAGAGCTGAATACCAAACGTTAAAGTGAAAGTAAAACCTATTGGAGCTTCAGTCTGGTACTTATTTGTGCTGTGGAGAGCAAATAACTTGAGAGTAATGCAGTTCGCAGCAAGTCTGAAAATCAAATGCTCAAAGTAAATGAAATGTCACATATCTATTTCTCCCATGAGTGTGGTTATATGTACGATAGTCATTTTTATTAGCAATTATAGCTGCAAAGATTTAGTGCTAATGTTAAATGACTAGACGCACCTAAACACCTCGTAGCCCCTCTTTCGCACCTCGGATTTAGCACTATGTTTTACATGCACAGATATAGATAAGCAACATCTCATTTCCGTTAAGCATATGATTTTCAGACATGCTGGGAACTGCATTACTCACAAGTTATTTGCTCTCTGCGGCACAAATAAGCACACTGAAGCTCCGGTTGTTTTTACTTTCACTTTAACATAGTGCACCAAAACAATGAAACAACATGTGCTAATTGCGATGGAGGGACTGTAGTAGTCGCCACTGATCTAAAAGGAGTCAGTATTCGCCAAACACATGTCCAATATTTGCCTGGCTGTTTCTTACCTCGTGCAATTGAATGCCTCTCCTATTCTATGCCTAATGTAAATCAGACTGTGCTGTTACTAGGAATGGTCCAATATAGATTTTTGGAGCCGATACCGATATCCGATATTTACCTTGCTGTTATCAGAGTTATGGTAGAGTTTACAAATTCACTTATCGCTTTTGTAAAAATAATAACATGTATTTACCTGGTATATAAATTCATATTTTCACTAATGACACATGGGCACACAGAGACTGGGGCAGTGCAGAAAAAATATTGGTGCCAAATATCTGCAAAAATCCTCTGACGATAAACCATCCCTACCAAGTACGTATCAGCTTCTCCTGATGTGTTATTGGGATCAGTGATTTGAACCATGACACGTCAATCGAAGTTCCTGGGTTTACATGCAATTTGATAAATCGGTTTAAATTGGACAAGGCCAGTTATCCGGTTTTCCTGGCATGTTTGTCAATGTAGTGAGTGACTATATAACAAAGGCTGAATCAGAACAGTACTGCGCCTCTATGATATAATGGATGTTCCTGATGCAGTGGTCAGTCTCATTCAGTCTGGTCATTACACCTCACAGCCAGCACCGTCACACTGTCCGCTCTAATGGGCTGCTTTCAAAAGGCATTAAGGGAGGCCTGACTTGGTTATCCTAAAATAAAGATGGGATCAGCAGCTTGGACAGCAACATGTTCACAGATTATTATTGTGCCCAAATATTGACAGTGCTTTGACAAAATAAGAGGTTGTTGAGGTCTAGAAAATATCTATGCAGAGACAAATACTGCAGTAGTGACTAGATTTGACATAAAAGAGGGGTTAAGGTAGACTTTGTTCTGCATTTGACCCAGCAGGGACCTGCGGTGATCGGATTAACCTACTAGACACAGGTGGAAAATGCAAAGGCTCCATTTGACCCAGGAGCTGAATAAAAGACCCTCTTGCTGTGAGGCCAGAGTGCTAGCCACAGAGCCACTCTGGCACTGACACCACAGGAATCTCAGAACATGTTTACCGAGGTCTAAACTTTAGGGATATAAAGGTATTCATGGGTTTCAACTAGAGATCGGCCTTAAATGTCCAGCAGAGGCCCATAGTCTGTTTTAGCTGACCTGCTGCCTAAAGAACACACATAAAGCTGTATTTGAACACTGCACAAACGCAATTACATGCTCAAAAGAGGCTGCAGGTGAGTTTGTAGTCAATTAAAATTACATCAGTAGGGGAAAATAAAACAATCTGCATCAGCCATGAACACCATATCGGTTGATCTTTAGTTTCAAGTTCTTGTTATATTGTTAAATGTGACATTTTGACATCTTTTTCCCATTCAAAAGATATAATATTTAGTTTTAAACAGTTAATTGCTATAGCAATGGTCCTAATTTTTCATCATTCTAAAACCCATGGATTGCACATTATAAAACCTCATGGAAACAGGATATTGTGTTCCTTTCAGAGAAACATTCCTAACTAATTAAGAAAACAGTACTTTTAATGATGTTCTAATTGCAACCATTTAAATGATGAGAATTTGACTAATCCCTCAGCCTGGACCACTGGTATCAGCACCTTGGACAGTGACACAGATCTGTCCTCAGCTCACAGTTCCAAAAGGAGCCAAGCACTTCCACATATGACAGCAGGGCCTGGGATCATGCCCAGAATGTCTGCAGCTCCTCAGACAGTGACAAAGCACACCACAAGTCCAATGTTATGTTGAAAATAGCACTACCAATGAGCTTTGTATACACTGTTGGTCAGAATTCTTTACAGAAACAATCAGATTGCTAACTACTTATTATTCCTTCTAAAAGTAACCTAATTACTACTATGTTTTAAATCGTAAAGCGTTAGATTACCACGTGATTAAAAATATAATCCCTTACTTTGTAACTCGCTACTGCCCAACATTGCTCATATAACCACATTGAAAAGAGAAGATAGACTACATCCAAGCTTACTTTTCCAAAATCTGAACAGATGTTGAATCTGCTCATCAGCGCTTATCATATTTCACAAAAACGCTAGACTGCACATAACAATACATTAGTGATTATATTCTATTTAGCGAGAATGCTAACTGCTATCCATTAAGTGCCACGCTCCCAAATGTCAAATCTTTAAATGGACAAACAGCTAAGCTAACGTAGCTAGGGGAAGAGAGGTGTGATACTTAAATTCTTTATAAATCTTTAAAAAAAATCTTAAATTCACAAGTTCTGTAATCAGCACCATGGACAGCAACATGTTCCTCATTCCTGTTCATCTCTTCCTCATTATTTATATAAATTCATTTGCGTACATTGGCTTATTTAAGATATTATTTTAATGTAATTTAATTCAGTCAAACTCCTGTTATACTAGCACGTATCATTTGTAGCATTAGCACTAAACGAGGGTCATAATATTTTTGTTTCTGTGTACAATGAATGACTGTAAAGCTTTAAGATTAAACTGTACTGTTAAAATGTACAGTAGATTAGTTCAAAGATGATTTTAAGTTGAATTAAGTGATTTTACGTAGGAATGAAAAACATCCTCTATGATTCACTAAAAAAATTGATTATGTCATCTTTTTCCATTTACAATTTTTATGTTAAATGTATACATTTGAAATAGATCATCTTAAAGAAGACATTATGCTTTTGAATATTTACTATTAAACTATAACATGCAAGGACCATTATTTTCCATTTAGATCTAAATCTGGTGTGTTTACAGAAATATTCATCCAAGTACACTATAGATGTGAAATAAATACATCAATATATAAAAATGTTTTTTGAATAATTACAGAGCAGTGGATGGAGATACAGAAAACTGAAAACTTCAGAGCACTCAAATCTCAAATGCAGGATAATATGGGATTACTCATACATATATGTATGAATCAATCAAAATACCACTTAGATATGATTAGCAAACACCATTATAACATGTTTTACCAAGCTCATAAAGGTTTATTTTACATCACTTTAAAACACTTTGAAATCTAAATGATTTGCTTTAATTATAAAATTATTAAATGGAAAAAGGTAACATAATATATGTATTTATGATCAACATTTCGTTTTTTGAGTATTCCAAAGAGTAATACAAGTGCAGTGTGAGACCTCCTTGGCCAGTCTGCGCGCCTCGTAGTAGGGCCGTGCTTTCTCAATGCAGGTTCCCAGCGCCGAGCCCTGAGCATTCAGCCTCCGAGCCGAGTCTGTCAGGATCCTCCTGTAGCTGGAGCGCGCATCCTGCACCACAACGGCACAACACATCAACAAAACCTTGCATTTCTTTACAAACAAACAAACAAACAAGTGAAATATCTAAGGCCATTATGATAAGCTAAGATAAACTTAGTACAGTAGTAGTTTACCACCAGTGAAGTGTGGAGTGAATGAATAATGACTACATTTACTTACTGCTACTTTATGTACTTTCTAGTAATGGTGTTTTGCACAAGACTCAGCAGTTTATGGCACATAATTCATTTTCATCATATTTATTTATTTATTGGATAGGGACAGACATGATACAACATGAATGTAAAGCCAATGGATTATAGCCAAAGGCTGATTTCCATCCATCATATTATATAACAACATACTCAAATAGTGACTAAGTAATTGTAATGGTGATATTTACACTGACCCCCAATTTACACTAAAGCAGCAACAGTGTGTAAATGCAGCAGTGCAGCATACGTGCAGGAATCGCTTTTCATTTTAACCAGTCGGACAATGTACACGAGCAATGTCATACGCGTGTCCAGTGGGCGTAATTACACTACCAGTCGTTCAAATTAAGTTGGAATTCAAGAGTGCGAGTGGAGCCTCTCCGAGACCACCTGTTTCTCAGAGAGGCTCCTGAGCGGGCTTTTAATGTGACTCAGAGTGAGCTTTTAATGTGAATCAGAATATGACTGTTGGGTTCACACCAGCCCAAGCGCACCGCTCTCGGAGCAAATGCTCTTTTACTTGGACCTAACTAGTGGCAGTGTCTCTAAAAACACTACAGTTGCATATACACCGTGCGTCGCATCCAGGACCTCGAGCAATGACTCATGATGGACTAGGAAAAGTTTAAAGCTGTGGTGGATAAATATAACAGATTTTACGAAGCCAAACATTAATTGTACAAGGACAGTTAATGAAGAAAAAGGCACATGACGCACAGACCCCGAAACTTAGATGGTAAGTTGCCTAATTAATGCAAGCACTGCAGCCACGGCTTGCTATGCAAAGCATCATCCAGTTTGTCAAATTTGTATAGTTTTTAATGTAATTCACCTGAGCTACAATGAATATATAACCAATACAAAACAGTTTGGTGTTTAAACGAGAGAATATACAGGGGCTAGTGTTGCAGGGGCAGTTCTGTCTCTGGTGTAAATTGACGCTTTTAAAAATACGTGCCTATGCAGCTTTGTGTACGTTTTGTGTTGCTGCAGCTCCAGGTATAAATTCTAGGTAAGTTGACCTGGGCACATTTTAGTATTATTTCAGAGAGAGGAAAGTCACTCACATCCAACTGCAGCTCCAGCTTGTTGATCTCTTCACTGGCCTGGTTCAAGTGCTCCAGCTCTTCCTACAAACAGCAATCATAGAGGTGAGTTATAGAGTGTTAGAGTTTAGTTCTGAGTAAATAGACCCAGTAATCTCCTAAAATGTAAACATCATTAACGATGTTAACTATGAATAAAATGTTGCACATCTGATCAGCGCACATGTGACGCTGTGACATTCTATTTTTCGTCTCTTTTGGGCTATTTCTCGTAGGGCTGGTTTCTTGTTTCTCTCTGAAAATCTGGCAACTGTGCAAATGAGACTTCCAGCTTCTTTGTCATAGCCTTACATCAGAATTCCCAGATGGTACAAGGACATAGACTGAATATTGACATTATGATAGGGTTCATAATTGAATCATCATTGACAACATTAACAGTCATACTGAAAGTGGTCCTTACTCTTGAAACCATGTCATGTAACAACTGAACCAACATCTCAATAGAGATGTTGATTTTACATTAGAAACATTCAGCTCAAAAGTGGAAGTAGGGGATAAAACTAAAAGAGGACACATTATATATACATATATATAGATAATATTTTTTATACATATATTTTCCTTTTTGTTCATTGTGACATGCAATATTGATCTAAAACAGCATAGTAATAGAAATATTTCCACTGACTTCCTGTTCAAAACTGCAGAACTGAATAGCCCTGCCTCTTCATAGGGCCATTTCACCATAATAAGAATAAGCAGCACATTTTCATCTATGTGTTTTTATTTTGTAATAATGGGTACTGAACACGCTTGCACCTATTTCGTATGACTTGATATCTTCATTTTTTCAAGTGATGACATCTAAATACAGCATTGTGGGTGGGAATAGGGGGCAAGTGAAAACAGGAATTCTCTGAGTACTCAAGCCTGAAATGCAGAACAATACAGGATTAGTCCAACACGCTTGAGTCAATCAAAATACTACTTTAAGTAAGCTAATGATAATGCCATTATAAAATATTTAAAAGCTCATAAAAGTTGATTTTGCATAATATGTCCACTTTAAGACAATCATAACAAACCAAAATCTTAAATCTTAAAGTGCATCTGACCGGTTACATACTTAAGTACCGAGTACTTTTTCACCAAAGTATAGCTAACATCATAATATTTAAGATTTTACTAAAAATCTTACCTAGTTTTGTCTAGTTTTTTAAACTCTTGTTAACTTTATAATTTTACTTCCTGGTTGCTCAAGACAGCAGATATGACATACATAGAGGTTATTCTAGTTTTAACCATAATGTTAACCAAGAGCCAAAACATCTAAATTGCAAATAAATGACAACACCATTACTTTGTTAAATTCGTTAAACATGGCTGCGAGGGCAGACATGTGTGCCTTATATAGAAGCATATATATGCTGTGACTTAGCACAATAAATATGTGGATATAAGACTGTGTAAAAGGTAGATCCTCATTGACATCAGGTAACTGAAAAAAAACAAAACATGACAGTCCTGCTCCAGTGTAAGGAGGCTACTTGGTATCTTACAATATGTAGCATATAAACAGGAAAAGGCAGCTGCACTGGACGCAGAGAAAGCCTTTGATTGCGTTGAATGGATGTACTC
>JACM01079276.1:0-19821 GCA_000787095.1 Periophthalmodon schlosseri | reverse complement strand
ATAAAGTGTGTATATATATCTTTGTGCAAACCAACAGGGTTAACACAGTACATTACAGCTATAGGCTGAAGAACAGAAACAGAGTGAGGTTTTCACACCTAGACGTCAAACTTTCTTTTTAGAGAAGAATTACAATTGAGAAAGTACCTGGAGCACCCACAGTTAATTTTCAGAACACTTCTATCTCAGAGAGAAAGGGTATATCCTGTAAATGAATGACTGTTTCTGCAAAATGTCTTTTAAAAGACTGATGGATGGAGAAGGAGCTGCTGCTCACAAGAATGGTGCCTGGGAAAATTACATTTGTTATTTTTTTGTTCAGTTTAATTATACTTTTTAAAAAACAATAGACAATTTGAGATCATTGACATGTACTAATGCTCTGGTCTTCCCAAATATTTCATGCAGACGATTGTTCACCTCGTTTGACATCCATGTGATAGCCATATGGCTTATGATATGAAATTAATTTCTCATCTAGAAAGAATGATGGACTGAACGTCTAAAAAAACTCAATTTAATTTTGTTTCTCTCCACAAAAAAATAGTTATAAAAATTGGTTCAATGCCAATTATCAACAAAAATGTTCCAAAACATAATTTTAAGTTTGTGAAAATTAGTTTTTACAAAATTGCAGAGAAGTAAACGACCATGATGCTGATAAAGGTTGTAAACAGAATAACTTGGAGTACAGCACAAAGGAAAACATCTTGCCAGACCAGGCATTAGGTAATGTCTTAATGTTGGTTAAAGAGGAGTTTGAAATAACCTTATATTCTTAAATACTGTAACAATTCACAAATCACAAAAGACCAACCTTTGAAACTTGGCTTTAGTGGTTTTCCCTCATTATTAGCTTACTCAGGATTGTATTTTGAATTTGAATGCTGCTCCAAACAACTTGCTTATACTGACAGGGTTGGCTGTGGACTTTAAAAATACCCAAGCTGATCACTGACATTTTGAAATGACTGAATGTTGATCTCTATTAACATTTGACCGATAGTTCTACCCTTTTAATAAAAACATGTATTTTACAAGGCCTTCTGTTGTGGTCATTTTGGGACAGGTCAAAAGTACAGCTACGATGAAACTTGACTGCTCTGGGAGTGTTGTGACGAACCTAAACGAGCTGTGGTCGTTAAACAGCATGCTACTGCAGTCCCAGTCTCTGTACCTCTGGAGGAGTGCAGAGAGAAACAGGATGTTAGACACGGGGCCAATCAGGACCCCCACATCGTCCTCAATCTCATCCTCAGCAGGACAGAGCAGCACACAGCATAACACAATGGTAGGGAACTGGCACTGACCTTAAGAAGCACTAGTCACTTTGTTTTCTATAGGATGCTGCTGCAAAGAGACATCAACAAGAATACCAACAACTGTATTAAAGCCACTAAACAATCTCATAAGTTTGGCTTGGTGATGGAGTATTTATCATTGTAAAGGTTAAGATATGTACGCACTAAATTTATAGGGCCCTGCCTCCATTATCAAGTCCCCATGACGTAAATACTTTGTTATTAAATCAACAACATGGTTTAAAGTAAATATGTGGCTTACAATAGGTTAAGGTCAGGCAAGTAACAAAGAGTTTCTGTTATAAGTCATTGGACAACTTGTCTGAAAAGCCACTGGATCAGAATGGCAGGCAGCCGTCTCAGTCAGTCCCATATGGTCCCAAGTGTGAGAAGTATTGTACCATCAAGTATGAAAAGTCAATAAATAGTAGCAGTTTGAAACTATTGGTAAACTTGTGACTTGAAAGTGCAATTTAAATCCAAGCTTTTATCATCAGTACCATGTCCTCGTCCTTGGTGAACACGGTGGCATTTGTGGCACACTGTCAGGGAGAGGCATGGAACTGCTGGTCTCTACTTCTCCGTCCTCCAAACCAAACTGGTGCACGGCACGGCACTGGACAATGAGAGGAAGACTGGCCACAGCCATTTCCTGTTGTTTCAATCTGGCAACAACATGATACTTGACCAAACACTGCCCATTCTGTTTGGACATGTTCCATTTTACATGAATATTGATATAAGGTTTTATACATTTTCCTTTTCCATTGTTAAAAGACAAGAATATTTTGTGCAGTTCTTTACCTCAGGACTTAATAACTCTGCTATATAGCTCCCTGAATAACCATACCCTGCATGCTTCCTGTATCTTATTCTACACAAGTTAAATATTGTCTCAAGGCAAGAGACGATACTGAAATTTGGTGTCACGCTTATCATGGCCAAAATAATTGCAATTAATGATAATACCACTGTAATTATTAGTTGCTGAAAATGTTATGGATATGAATAACTATAATTTTAATACTATGAATAAGGTCCATACATAAACTGTTACAGAATTGTACTTTGTTATAAGTGAAAACAACCATGCTCCAGAAGAGACCATCAGGGAGAAGTAGTTTTTTTTCTACACATTCTGGTGATATAATGACAATAATCTTTGTTGGCGATTATCACGATTATATAAAATGTCCCACGAACGATTATTGTCGACCCTTTTTATCATGATAAACCATATGATTGTTTTCTTAGAGACAATTAGGGATGGCACAAAGAAAGAGGATGGTCCTAAAATAGAGGAACAACTTAAGTGAACCTGGTGCTTACACGAGGATCCTAAAAATGTTTGAGGCTGTTGTGTGGATATGGAGGAAGGGGGAGAAATGCCTTCATAAACTGACAGTATTACAGGTCTAGAGCAGTGGGAGGCTCTATACTGTAGGCCAAACACACTAAACCCACTTGTTGGAAAAGTGCCCTCTGAGCTAAACTCAGTACACGACACCATAATTGTATATCTCCTGGTTTAACAGTGTCTATTGGGAATTCAAGGAAAAGGCAAGCTTTGAGGGAAACCTGGGACATGCAGTTCATTCTTATGGCAGTATGCAGGGGCAGTCCAGACTGGGGAAAGTTTGCACCACAGCCTCCTGTCCAAAACATTTTTATCATTCCCTGAACTTCAGCCACTTGCAAAAAAGGATCAAAACATACAGACATCTGTGCAAAAACAGCTCTTGTGTCCTGTGATGTGCTAAATACTGCTGAAATTGATACTTTGACAAATTAGCAACAAGGTGGCTTCAATGTGTTGCATTGTTCCTTCTACACATATCCTCCTTCTTAAAAGGAAATTAGCTAAACTTTAGTAATCATTCATCATCCTGGAGCACTTTTATTGCAAAGTCATTAAAGTATTTTAGACCAAACAAATGGATTTGTTTCTTCAAGTATATAAGCAGTGTAATATTTGAAAATGAAATCTATCTTTGATAGCCTTTCCCCCCTGTATGTGAGCAACAGAAGATAATGATATTGATGCTTCGACAGCCCTGTGGCAGTACAGTGAAAATGATCAGTCAGCAGAATCACTGCACACAATAAAGGAGGATGTGCTCCGTCTTCAATGAAAAAAATCCAATGGCTCAGACCTGTAAACGACGAGAGGAAGGAACATAACTCAGTGATGCATGCCTTACATCTGTAATAAAATATTCATGAACTCTCAAACCCTTTACAAGTGATCCGATACAGTCATGATAAACCATCCTTCCTGAGCAATGCTGACCCAGAAATATAGAAGTGAGGAGCCCTCACCAAGCTTTTGCCTCATAAAATACATTATATAACTCTGTGCGAACAAACTTCTCCTTTGAAGAGCTATTCGAAAAACAAGTTCTACCTCCAGCATTTCTGATGGATCAGTTTCTGCCAAGTTGGCGGGTCTCCAGCACATAACTGGAAACATTCAAAAACAAATAAGCAGCTCCTCAGCATTCAACAGAACGAAGGTAGTGATGTAGCGTCACAGACGACCAGAGCCAGAAAATTAATTTGAGGTGGAAAAGAAAAAATATGTTTCTATCAGAGAGTAGTCAAGAGTCAAGGACGGATTCAGCACAAAAGAAACTGCATCAACAACTCAGAGCCAAAACGCACATGTTACTAGGGCAAGATTACAGCAGACATTAAAGACTGTACAGTGCATCTAGTGAGTGAACACTATGTACAGTGCATCATAACAAGGAAGTAGACTCAATTCAAAAGCCTTAAAAGCAGAAACTCTAAACTTGTTCAAACAAACCTGTTTTTCTTAAAGTCACCTGATCTGAAATGTAAGACGCAACACTGCCACTAAACTGCATGGCTCTAAACATTAGCTCTGTAACAACTCCACAGGATTCGTGTTACAAAGGAAAAAAAAAAAAAATCACTTGCAGACTTCGTAAAACCCAGCTCCACCCACGAGCTGCATTCTTCATCTCCTTCAGGCCAGCTTCCCAAATGTTCACCTCCTTGTTTTCATTGTAAAAGGCTTATCAGATTTGGTCTTTTCAAATTGCACCAGGAACACGCGCTCCTCCTCCCAGGTCATCTCTAGTGAGTGCAGCTCAGCAGATGCACAACACATGGAGGCCCACATCAGTTTACAGCCTCAGAGACAGGACTGAAAAAACAACCGCAAGCACTCGAGTAATACAATGGGGAGTCAAACCAAATCACTAAATAAATCTAATTTGTAAAGGGCACAGCTATATATACTCTGTTTGGTTTCACAATAAAAACAAATTTATCTCACCCATATATAAGGAGTTCTTACGCATTGCTCTTTGACAGAAGGAGGAAGCTCCATTTTCCCCCAAATGAACCAACTGGCTTCCTTCCTTGTGCGCAACATTTTTGTTCTGCATCTCTGAAGCTGACCTGTGACATTTTAGTTGACAATAAGACGTTCAAAATAATCCTATAAAAGCTTTTTTATAAGGCCGAAAAAGACAAAAAAAAACACAGTATAGCCGAGTGACCTGAAAACTGACATTAACAGGCAACGTTTAAGCAGTTTTCTTTGAACCTCCTTCTAAATTTAGTCTTGGATCTCTGTGGGTTTCTCTTTTCAGACAGACAAAATAGGTCAAATACGGTCTGTGCTCATTGGGGTACAGCTCTAACATTAGCAGCAGGAGAGCTATCTAACAGATTTGGAAATTGGCATAAATCCAGAGGCCTTCTTTGAATGTGAAGCAGAAATCACTATAAAAAATTGATTTTCTATTGCCGCATTGAAACTTCAAAAGTCCATTCTTTACCTTTTGAGTAAAATTCCTGACATACCTGCAGCTGTCGTGAGCGTGCCTGTGCATATAGAGAACACACACCGCATTTGATGTGGTTGTGTCCCCTGAACACATCTGGCTTGTGTTACAGCTGTGACCTGTGCGGTTTGTCCCAGCCCCCATCAGCGCTCTGCTCTGCCGGGACAGCGCAGTAATAACCGCTGTGCCTCCCTCAGACAGCCTGGAGATGGACTCCTGCTGACCAATATGTTATTCTTTATCTCCTTCAAAATCCTTTCTAGAGCTGAGTGAAGCTAGTGGCGGTTTCACAGACGTTTGTGTCAGCCTAAAGATATATGTCCACTCAAGCTTTGCTTTATGTTCTTTCACTGCTCGTCTTCAACAAAACATTGTTATTTCTGACATCTGCGGGCAGGATTATAACTAATAGTACCTTTTATACTTCGGACAGATAAAAAGGGAAGGCTAGGTTAATGTCAGCCTTGCATGACATCATATATAGTCATTGTATGTGCTACTCTACTAGCAATTCCCCTGCCATTTCCAAAAATGTGTCAAATCATTTCTACAATTTTTCACACTGAAACAGGGCTGTTTTCTCATTAAAAACATACCTGGAGTTGTGTTAATTTCATTCAAGTATGTTATTGGCCAATTGTGACATGGAACAGACCACAATTCAATGTTAAATCATATGACCCAGCCTTATGTTAGGCCTGAATACTGTGTACTACTGATGTCGACATCATTTCATAAAACAGCATGGATGGAAACTGAATACAGAAGAGGAAATAAGTGAACCTGTTCTCCAACTGTAAATATGTGTGGGTGTGATCTCTTCAAGTGAATATACTCACTCTTGTCTATTGAATTTAAGTCATTTAAAATCATGCCATCCTGTCCAAATTGGTAGCAGTGTCCATTGGTTAAGTTTAGGTAAAATGGCACGACACAGGCTTCCGCAGATAAGATAAGTCAATCTCTGCAGTTCATCTCTGCAGTTGCACAGCTTTGAAAGTTAATGAAGTCAGATCTGGGTTTGTGCTTACTGCAAAACGTCTGAAAAAGTTTGCATAAGAAAGTCCCAGTAAAAAGCAATTGAAGGACCAAAGGCAGGGTTAGGGTTAGCAGGCTCAAGTTTTTCCCTGTAAACTCAGAATTATGGAGGAACACAGATAACAAAGTTTGGCGATGTTTCTGCTGGATTTCAAAGGCCAGTCCTTCTCTTTGAGGGACAGGGCACAGCCAAAGAACCAGGAGCCATTTTAAAACATTCATGATCACACTGCACCAATAAAGACTTGACTACATGCCTAAAAAGCATTAATATTTAAAACCAACTGCCATGCTTCACTGCAGTATTAAGCCCTGGATGAATACAAAATCAGTTTGACAAGAGTTAAAATGTTAAATAGGAAACACTTGGTGAGCAGCACATTATAATGGTGCAGATTAGTCTGTATTTGATCTATTATTACGGTCAGTCCAGGAATAAATTTAGAAAGAGGCTACAATTAAAACTCAGCTAAAAATAATGGTAGTGTTGAAAAAAGTACAAAGGCACCGCAAACTGGGTCCATCTACCGTCAGGGCTGGGTCATATTTCAGTGGTGAGACATTGAGCATATGGGGATAATATGAGATTGGGACTATGGTGATACTGTAATTGTGTATGCACTGCAGCTGACTTAATTCTCAGTTTCTAGGCAAACAAACCATGGCTAATTGTTAATGATCGATTTACTGCAATTTTTCTCTTTTTTGTGATAAATAATATTGGCCAAATTGCCCTGCACTAGTTACATTCAAATAATTCATGTACCACACCAATTGTTTAAAAACAATTAGCGTGGTACATTCATTAAAAAGGGGGAATTACAGTGCAACATCGATCCTCAAGCAACTTCTTTTTACATACGCCATATAATTAAATATTTGAAATGATTCCAGTACCATGTGACAGACAGCAGATACAGATAGACTGTGAACACATATTACATTATAGATCATTTAAACACCACACACTGCCAAACTCAATAGAAGTGAAATGCATTTATAAGCTTAAAAAGGGCATTTACATCACAGGGCAATGATCAGACTAGTGCTTTCATGCATTTATCCATGTGTGGAGCCTTGACACTTTTAATACATCATTTGCTGTGTTTTAATTAGAGTCTTTTTCTATGTTTGTACAAGCAGTCATTGGACAATCTCTCCTTTTCACCTTGCAAGAAAAACAAGATCATACAAAAGACCAGCCATCTACAACCGATTAATTAATTCCTCAAAGGCTTTTCATTTTTCATATTTGGACATGTTTACGGAGATGGCCCTGTTGTGTTAGCAAAATCTCATTCTTCTCTTAATACATTTCTGTGACATTTCAGACTTCATTTCACACTTGCCATCGAGATGAATCACCAATTATGGCAGAACAACTTCAGTCAGGTAAAGTAAAAGTAAATACTATATAAAGTGTGCAAATTGGAGAGTGTTGTTTCATTACAGAGTAAATAAAAATATGGAAACACCTGCAAGAGAAGCGTTCAAATTGTGCCACTAACTCCCAGCAGGCTGCAGCTCTCATCATCACAGGAGCAATCACATCCCCACTGAAGATTTTCCAGAATTTTTTTAGGCAGCAGATAAAGGAATCTGCTCTCCGGAGTCCAATTATTGACTCCATACCTTAAGCCTCGCCTCAATAATTCACACCGGTTATAAGTTTTCACATTACATTTGAGAGATGGATTGGAATGTATTCATTTCTTATCAGTCAGTGCAGAACCAACTGTTTAGCTCAGCTTTTAAATTGTGCCTGGTGCAAAACGGAAAATTATTTCTGCAGGTATAAAAGGCAAAAAGATACTTGACATTTTTCTGTGTTTTGAAGAGATAAAAAACAAAGCTACAATAAGCTATCAGGAGTAACACCATAGAAGGCAAAAAAAACAACAAATTATTCCAAAAAACAAATAATAAATCAATTGTAAAAATAAAAGACAGATTTCAGAAATTTGGTGATGCTTAAATAAAATTTGAGCAGCACCTTAGGATAGTGAGTTATCTTTTGGTAAAAATCCTGAGAACAGCAGTGGTCTGTGAAGCCTTAGGGAACAGTGCTGTGTTACGGCAGCTGATAGCAAAGTGTCATTTCATGTACTTCTTTAGAACTAGAGATAACAGGCTACTCTTCTTTTAATCTTACCCCAACCAGAATATTAATTTACTTTTAAAAGGAAGAGGATATTAACATGCTGATTAAACAAACCACATGGAGTCAAGGAGGACATATGAGGACACCGTGTTTAACAACAATATGTTATATATACAAGCCCCCAGGGGAAAGAGAAGAGGTTTGCGTTACTTGTGGTTTGTCAGTCTGTAACTGCTTAAGGAAGAGGAACACATCACCAAAATGCCACTGTACTTTGAAGAGAGCAATAACTTATTTATTTGTCACCCTTTTCCTCCCACTCCACGTTATGAATAATCTAAGAGTTCCCCTATCAATTTCACAAGATCAAACACACCTTATAAAATGGCCATCCAATTAGAAGAACATATCTCAAATAGAGACATAATATGCTCCTAATGGACATGAACACATCTCAAATAGAGACCATAATAAGCTCCTAATGGCTCAAGACATTTAGATCAAAGACCAAAATGTCACCATCACATTTACTGTCAGCTTTGAGTGAATTATTCAGCAGTAAAGTACAGACAGTTGTTGAGCTGCTACAAAGTCCTTCTCACCAAAAGGCAATTTCAAATCTGACACTTCCCGTCTCATCGTCAGTCATAGGCTCTCATAATCCGCATTTTAGATGGAAATGCCTCCAGTCGCAGTCCGGAAGGCAAAACTGCATGAAAGTGACCTAAAAATTACACAAATCTGTCACTTTAACAAACGTTTGAAATACAACTGAGAATATAAAACTGAAAATTTCCCATAGAAAACCATGATGCATACATTATTTAATTGAAAATGCAATTGTGTAAAAATTAAAGCTCCCTTTTATAGGCTTGCGGCACACGACTGATGATGTGTGCAAGAAAAGGCCTTTATAATGTAAAATAACCACTCCAAGATGCAAGTCTGCAGTTAATGGCAATTTACCGCTGTGTGAATCAGCTGTTTCTTAATTGCATTACTTTAGCATAGTGAAATTAATTCCTTTTTTATTTAACTAGTCCTGGTTTGTAAGACTAATAGATTTCCATGTTCTTATAGCCTTTACAACCCTATAAGTACTTTTTTTTTTTTTTAATTGAGTAAAGAGGTGTAACACTAGAACACTTTATGGACCATTACATGACAAAATTGTGTGTGAAAAATAAAGGCATTTTTTAAAAAAAACTTTTTTTTTTTTTTTTTTTTTAATCAAAT
Source organism: Periophthalmodon schlosseri (assembly GCA_000787095.1). Taxonomy (NCBI): domain Eukaryota; kingdom Metazoa; phylum Chordata; class Actinopteri; order Gobiiformes; family Gobiidae; genus Periophthalmodon; species Periophthalmodon schlosseri. Next base: position 10,330 of record JACM01079276.1, on the reverse strand, counting down.
TGCAGTCTCACTGGGGAGCCCTGTTTACATTCATAAGATGTACATTTTATATCCTTAACACAGTTAATGTTATAAGAAAAGGTAATAGAAATTATGGGCCCTTATTAAATTGGCATCAGTTCTAACGACTCAACATAAATATGAGGAATCGAAAATTTGAGAAGTGTCAGACAACAGCTCATTATGACCTTGCATAGCTTTGAATGTGCTCTTATGTAATATTGAAAAAATGTTGCTTTAAAAGCAGTATATAAGGGCAATACTTAGCTAATACTCCATGATGCAGATCTCATTGTCTGTGTTGTATTGTGTAACTGTTCACAAATGCAACATGGCTCCAGTGGCACTTGAGCCAACGCTATCAACAAGCAAGAAACCAAACTGTCAGCTGATTGCATTGACAACATGTAATCTGCTTTTGTTGGCAACCGCTGCACTGGAGTTTCAAAACCTTCCCGTGTGCAACATGAGAATCTGACAGTGTTTGTGGAGCTGTGACAGAGTACCACTGTGACAATGAAGAGCGCAGACAGCATCTGAAATGTCTCCAGTTACGAGCATGTGGCTTTGAGCTCTGTAACTGAGTGAAGGGAGGAACGTGATGATGGAACTTTATTTCAGAATTTAACTGTCAACATAATGCAATACCATTTTATTTTAGTACGATTTGCCATGTAATCCATAGACTTTTTCCATGAACAAAGATTTTTAAAGGATTATTGAGGACTTCAGGGACCAGCCTCCTGCTGGTGCCCAGAGTCATGACTAAACATGGGGAATCAGCGTTTCAGTTTTATGCAACTAAAACCTGGAACAGTCTTCCTAAAGATGTGAGACAGGCCTCTACTTTGACAATGTTTAAATCCAGATTTGAAATGTTTCTATTGTGATTTTAATGTCTTTCTTATTCTGTAAAGCACTTTGAATTACTTTGTGTACAAATTGTGCTATACATATAAACTTGCCTTGCCCTTGACTGTGACTTAAAAAAAAAAATGGTGATTGCTTTGAATTAATAAACTGTAGTCATGTACTATATGAAACTTTCAGGACATTATACTGTTGTCAGAATAGTTTTTCAAGTAATAGAAATATTGAAATTACCAGTACTCTGCAAGACCTACAGTGGGGATTGGCATCTGTATGATGATAAAGGCAAAGCAGCATAACAGAGTGTACAGTATTTTCATGTGAATGAGGTAATTGCTGAAAAAGAAGTGACTGAATCAATACAGGCTGAAGGCTGCACAGATGCAACTGTTCCGTGTCATTTACTTGACTCTTCTAAAGCCAGTACCTCTATTCAGCGTGTGGATGACTGAAAGCTCCCTGTATCTGCTGCTCCAACAACAGCCCATTTCAATTAGTGCAGCACAATATATTGAAAAGCCATTGAAAATACTTGTAAAGAAGCGTACGTCTATGTTGAAGGTTAATGTGTGAGAGTAATGGTTTTCAGTTAACATCTGGAATTAAACAGTTCATATAACCAATAAAAAATTTAATCTGTATTTAAAAAGTTTTACTAGCCTGATTTGTGAATCCAAACCAGTAAACTTCTGACAAAATAAATAATTACTGCCAGTATTTAAGTTTGGGTTTTTTTTGGAAAGTTCTTTCAAATTCAAAAGTTTATCTCCATATCTTTGCTTCACTTTTGCAATGCCATAGAGTATGAAATATAGATTTTTTTCAAACTTGGACAATCTTAAGAACTTTATCTGAAGGTTTAATAGGAAAGAGACCGGTTTTTAGTCAAACATGAAACATCTGTTTTTACTTTTTGACGACTCAAAGCTTTAGGCAGTTCTAGAGAGATACCTTAATTAAAACTGTCTGCAATCTTTCATCTTGGATAGTTTCTTCATTTCATCGCATTGGTCAAACAATAGTCGGTCAGCCTCCCCTCAAGCAAAACAAGTCTGGAGCAACTCAGACTCAGCCAACCGCGACCACACACTCCCTTTGGCCAGATTGTGAAATTAAGAACCAAAAGGGTGTAACCACTTTGTCTGGCCTCTGCATTGCCCACAGCCAATACATGGTTAAAGGATTACAGTGAGAGGAATTGGTCATTAGTCAGCCACATTTGCAGCACAAACAGCATTACCAGTAGTAGTCATAATCACCAATGGAGCAATTTTTATAAAAAATGCTGAGGAGGCCTACATCAAGCAATAGCAAAACACTTGTTGTTTATCTACTAGACAAAATGTATTCATAACTGGATAAGGAAATGGAACTATCCCACCACACAGGGTTTGGTTGATTGTCAGTTTGCGTGTCACCTCCGACTCAATGTTCACAAGATAAGTAATGAGCTTGAACTTTTTAAAAGAGACTGTGGAGCGATGTTATGGACGATAACAGACAATTGAGATTATGCTGGAACAGGATGTCAGAAACAAGCGTTACCAGTGAAGACAGGAAACATTTATCAGTAATTCAAAGCCCACGCCTACAACATGTGCAAAACTTGAGAACTTGGGCTAGGTCACATTATATTAAATCGGTCACCATTCTCAATTGAAATTAATTAACATAAACAATACATTTTGACTCATTACCATTGAACACACAGTCACATTTCTTCCACCAAAGTCTGAACTCTTTACTGGCAGAAGTTTAGCTGTAGACCTCTCAATGAAAAAAAAACAAAACAAAACAAGCTGATAATTGACTATTAGGAATGACTGAATGAACTGAATCGGTTAAAATGTTTTTCATTGAACAGTCCTACTGGAATCAGACCATGATTCATTATTCTACAGAAGATGAATCAACTTCTACTTTTTAAACACAGCTCTTCTTATGCAGCTATACTTTAATGGGTCAGCAATTTCTGATCTGCACAATACCATGATCATTATTAGTACTAATATAAGCTATTCTTTAATTTTCCGAAGATTATAACTTGACACAATGAAAATAAGGAAATAATAGGAGGCACTGCATCCAATAAATAAAATATGCGAGGAGTAAAACACATGCAAAGTTCTGTAGCTCGCTTCAAGTAATTTACATACAGTCAAAACACTTTTCTCACAAGTGACCTCAGCTGAATCTCTCATTTTCAACAACAATTCAAAACACTCACCAAAATGAGATTTTACTTACATGACCAAAGTTGATGAATCCATATTTTGAGGCAATTCGATTAGCTTCCTCTGGACCTCCAGGTACATGGACAGCCCACTGGTTGGTGTAGACCTCCTCTCCCAGCACTGATGACAGCCCACACACCAGAAGAACCAACACAGGCCCCAGGATCAGCTGGAGCAGGCCTGCAGGAGCTGGACCTAAAGCCATGGTTTCACAGTCTCTGACAGGCCAGCCTGCACACAAGAGACCAGGATGGACCGTCACAGCTCACCTAAAAAGAACAAACAGATAAAGTAATCAGCTATCAGTATCCAAATACATGTTGTATTTAATTCAAAATGAGATAATCACAGGGGTTAAAGCAAAAAAAAACAAACAAAAAAAACAGTTGAGAACCAATGCTTTAAACCAACTTTCATTTGCACAGCATTGAACTGGAGATACACTTTAGGCCTATAGTATTAGGCTGCACAGATCATGCAGCGCCTCTGCACAGATTGACAGCTCCTCGTGACAAATAGATCTAGCCGCTTATCACTCTTTATGAAGAAAACAACATAGTAAATATGTCGTTCCTCTGCTGGGACACTGTTAGATGAGTTAGTTTGGAGTTTAGCTCCATGATGTTTGCTCTTTTCATTGATGCATAATGGGTCAGGAGGACATTGGATGCACACCGCACGGTATTGGGGTGAGAGAGAGGAAAGGTGTGGAGTGACACGGACCTGTGAGGGGGACAGGTAGGACTTTTTTCTCTCTCGAAGCCTTGGTGCTGGTGAAACGTGACGGGAAGAGAGCTGGAGAGTGGTGCATCTGAAAGTGACTAGGAATTGATTTGGGAAAAGAGGGGCTGTTCCATTGCCGTTTGTGGGCCTCAGCTAACAGTCAGTCAGTTCATCATTTTTTATTGAGAGAGAGAGAGAGAAAAAAAAACATTGCGGTGGCTAAGCTCTGCATGCTGGGCCTGCTGTTAGTCGTCATCCTCAAAGAGCGTATGTGGCAGCGGACAAATACTCGCACTCTCTGCATTATAGTGGACCCCGGCGGGCTAAGAATCAAAACTCTAATGTGGACAGATGGCCTGGTGGGCCAGCGCAGAAATTATATATATTTTTTAACATCAGACGTTGACAAAAATGTTTCCCTTCTTTCTCCAATTGACGGAAATCCGTCACAGCGACTGAAAACTTTAAGACCTGTAACCTATAGCTATCATGTAAGTGTGTATAAAATCGTGCCAAACCAGAGGCAGAAGTACCAGCAATTACTGATAATCCCGAGGAAAGAACAAGTGAGCTGTCAAGGCCAGCACTGATGTCATCTGGTCAGACAGATGACGGTCAGACATGTGTTTAAACACCCAAGAGAGGCCCGTGTGGTGAGAGCTCACAGAAGAAAATGCTCGGGTACAGCATCTGCAGAGGTGGAGACCTGTGGCTGTGAAGCCAGCCTCCTCCTCAGTTGGATACAGACACAGTGGTCAGAGTGGCCCATTAAACAACAGTGGGAAAGGACAGAACAGAATTTAACTAAATTGGCTAAATGTAAAACATATTACTGAGTGACTGCGACTTGAGTGTTTCATTAAAAATCAGTTTATGTTTTGATGGAAACCTGTCTTTAATCTGTCATTCTGCAAAATAAACAAACCCAGTCTGATTACAGAGGGCGCCTGTATGATAGACATTTGACAGAGTTAAGTGAACAGTGGGCATTTCAAAAGCTCAACATTTTCCGAAAAATTATCAGCCTTCAAGTGCATTAGCTTAGCATGTTCCACTTGTGATTCATCTCTTATTGTGTGTCTGTATAGTCTGTATGAAAGAACTGCACTGACAAGACTTACTTCTGCATTATTAGACATATGCTTCTATAGAAAGACATTAACAGACACAAACAAGTAATAGTTCCTTGCTCAGAAATATGCTGTTTTATTAAAAAAAATTAAAAAGGTACTATGAGATAATGAGAATAATTACACAACAAAGTATTAAAATTTTGAAGCTCATTTTGTGCCAGTCTTCCCCTGACCATTTTCTCTTACTGGAGTCTTCTTTACTGCTTTGCTAAGCTTATTAAGTATAAACAGAGAAATTAGTTTGAATTAAGAGAAAAATCCTACCAAACATTAATTACATGTTTACTTTTTGTCTCATTAGCTGCTGATGAAATTCAAAACAAACATGAAATCCCATCATTACCGGTTGGTATTAAAGCATTCATTAGCAATCAAAATAATAAAGCTATCAAAAGTTAGAAAGTTGAACAGAAAAAAACTTTGGCCCTGTGCTGGAAGTAAACACAGCTGCTACTACCAAAATGGCTTTGACTTTTCAATGGGACTGGCCAAGTGTCTCCAACATCAACAAGCAATGATCCAAACACCATCACAGTGTGCCTTCACAAGGCAGAGAAGCTGTGAGTGGTGGTCTCCCCTGTAAACGATACCGTATGTCCAATAGCAATTATTGAGGGAACAACCAGTAGAAGCCAAGGTACAGTATAATTAGCCAGGTTTAATTGAACTCTAAGGATAATGTCTGCGCCATTACAGCATGCATCAGGGCATTAACAAAGGGGTCTGTTTACTTCTTTGTGATTTTATTTACATTTAAATGGGTAAAAAGGCCATTTAAACACAACAATCAGACGCTCATTATCGCCTGTGCACATATTGTGGCATATAATCAACAGTAAGTGACCCTCGTAATCAGCATTAGTAATAACAGCCATGATACAAGCCACTCATTTAGAACAACCAACAACAGCAGGTCCTCACTATCAAAAGTAAGAAGAGACACTTAAAATGTCACCACACTGGCTTTGGTCCATCATCTACAAGAATAAACCTCAACTAATTAGCTCCACAATATCAAGTCTTATGCAAATAAACATTATGGTGAGGTGCCATATGATATGCAACATCTTTATTTCCACATACAAAACGTGCACTACATTAGAGGCACTCAGCCATTAAAATCATTTAAATTGTGCAAATTATGTCAAACTAAGAAAAATCATGCAAAATAGTTAAACCAGAGGTCATAGAAAATGTGACAAAGCCGTGATTTGTACAATAAATATCCTTGGGGCTTTCTATACAAATCTACACCAATCTATTTTACCATGACCAGGACTTGGAACAACAAAGGTAAAAAATGAACATTTATCTGAAACTGTCCCTATTATTACCCACCAAGAGGCGCTGCTAATTTAACCATAACCTACAAAAAGGACACCAAACTAAAGCTATTTTTCATGTTAAAAGTAGGTTGCACTTGGCACTGCCGGAATGTTTGTCTTATAAACCAGTGTCTACTTCGTGTCATGTCAAAGTCCATATAGTTAGGCTACTCTAAACCACGGCCATAGCAGTATTGACAATTTCAAAGTTGAGCCAAAGTGTGCCGTAATCTTCTTGTAGAAACAACACCACGTAGCGTGGTACAGAAAAGCTCAGAGTATTTAGAGATTAACCAAAAGCAGAGAAACTGCTCACGACACAGAGTGCACACTTTGTTGTGCGCTGAAGTTGGTGCCTGAAAATGTCAAGTCAGCTGACAAGGGTATTGTATAGATATCGGGCAGTGGACTCACCTCAAACTTAACAGCGCAGCGCCGAGTTTGGCTCGGAACAGGGACTAAAAGCTGAGCCGACGGGACTTCTCAGTTTGACAAATGCGTTCGAAATTGTGCCGATTAACACATAGTTGACGCCGCCTTCAATTGACTCTAGCCTTGTCACAGGTGCCTCCCCCTTTTCACCATAAGCCCAAATTTATACCGCCCTCGTTGGCTCATATTTTACTACTCATTTACATTTATCACGAACCGCATTTTCGATGGTCTAGAATGACCACACAAACCAGGCGCAGCACAGACGACGTCACCTCGGAGAGTGGAGGATCGACCCTTCGAGACAAAGCACACTTGCCTTAAATGTCGATCCGTAAGGCTCAAAATGCCCGCACTAGTCTAGGCTTTCCCCGTGTCAGGACCCCGGTGGTACCAGGGGCAAAAACAAGCGAGCAAACTCAGCAGCCACGCACCCAAACAAGTCACTCACTAGCTAAAGCACAGGAGAAACTTAACTCGGATCAACTTACCCGCTTTAATTCACATCATGCTCGGTCTGGCGTGTTTAACTGTCACCTCTCGACGTTAGAAATGACCACGAAAAAGCAAAACGGCAGGAAAATTGATAAGAACGAATTGTTGGTTATAAATAGTCATGATACCCCTCTGGTGTGCCGCTGAGTGGTCCTTACGAGCCCCAGGAAATGCGTCACAGACGCTCCTAAGCTACGCCTCCTGCCGAACAGCAGCACTGTTACACTGCCATCTGCTGGACACAGGCGGTATTGTCATATTTACTACATTCTTCACATTTTTCTGTCAGCCGTCTGACACACAACACATGATGGATTTAAACATCACATGACATCTTATGGTCACACTCTAAGGCCACAAGTGGGTTGTTGTCATACACCATATGAAAACACTTGTTATTTTATTACCTTTTATAAAGAATGCTGAATTTAAATTCACCATAGCCCTTCTTTTATGATTCTATGATACATTATGGGTATTTGGATGACATTTCAGTGGATAAACAACCCACAATAATTTAGTCAGTTATAATGGAAAAGGCCTTAGCTGTAACTCGTAACTGCATAACTGGGCACTTTACATCTATATTTAAATGCAAAGAACAGCATGTCATTTTTTTTACTGTTCACAGCTAATTTTGTTAAATTGTCTACACAGACACAGAAAATGAAGTTCAAATAATTTATCTGCAGTACAAATATAATACTACCAAGATCAGGGGACAATGTGTTGCATAATTTTATATCAGTTGCCACAATAAAAGGCACAGGGCCAGTGAGCAGATAGCAAGGCTGTTCATGTTTACAGCAGATGGAGCCGAGTTCCTTCCTGCAAACACAATAGGTTTCATTATTCTCCCATTGACTTCTTGACATAAATTTGCGTATATTATATTATGTAAGCACCTCTCTGTTCCAGCAGGATGTCTCCTTCATATCGAGTGAGGCCCACTGTATGCTTCTGTTCAGGGTCCAGCTCTGCCCACTGCTCTTCAGTCACTGCCCACGCCTGCTCTGTGCTGAGCCAGGACAATTGTACTGCACTGAACACCACCTGCACAAAAACAAATGCAATGTTTAAGCTAATCATTAAAACGTAAAACAAAGTGAATGATCTGACAGTTCCCCAGCAAGGTCACCCGAACCAGACTGAAACTCACTGAAAACTTCTGTGGAGACATTAGGCGGATTGCTTCAGCAGTGATTCCCTGGACCTGCTCCTCCACTAAAGCAGACAGCACTATATCCTCTAGGCCCGCTGGAGAGAGAAAAAGACGGGCACAAGTTCTGTAAGTGCACAATTAATGTTTCTCATATCAGATCAAACAAAAACTTCAGGGAGAAACTTTTCCCTGTTTCTATCATGTTTGTGCCCTCAGGGAGAGCTTCAAATTGTATCCATCCATCCAGCGGTGTGTTATTGCACCACTCACAGTTGTTTAGAAAACAATTTGAGAAAAAACTTCACGCAAACTTTATATCTACAGAGACCTTATGTTTTTTACTACCTGCCAATGTCCCAATCTCTGTGAACACCTCTGAACCCCAGGTACTAACTGGACCAAAGGCCTCTGGTCTGGACAAGCAGCCAGTCAACGCTTCCATTTGGTGCTCAGTGCAGGGCAGAGACACCTCTCGCAGAAACAGCACCGCCATACTGCAGTTTTAAGAAAATCAAGATTAGACTTTTGTGTTTTATGAAAAAAAAAACACTGACCACAACAGCTATTCTAGTCAAGAAAAAAAAAACAAAACAGGACATCCTCCTAATGTGAGTTTAATAGACCCTCACCTCAGATTGTAGGGGCTCAGTCTTTTTATCTCTGAAGGGTATAGGCCACAGATCAGGTGACCAAACATGGCCAAATCCACAGCAGTTAATTGCTCTATTTTCTGCTTTCGTTTGCGCATCACACTTATTATCACCGCTCTCATCTGCAAATTACAGATAAACACATTAACATTTTCTACAAATATGACATTTTAAATTTAAGAGAAAATATTCAAAGTCCTACTTTTTTATTGCTCCATTCAGTGAGTGTTCCCAGATGTGCCAGAACCCCAGGGCCTGACAGATCTGTGTCCTGCAGCTCTCTTTCTCCCATTTCAGTCACAATGGAGCCCAGAGACAGAACCTGGTCCTCACGCAGCATTCGCACTGGACTGAAAGACTGTGCAAATAGCATAATTACATCATCAGTAGTCCCACCTTTCAGAAGTATTACTTTCAGAGCACTTCATGTTGTATGATGAATGGGCCAATTAACACAGGCTGCACTTTTTGATTCAACCTTTCTAAGCTTCTTCCAAAGTGTGCTGCGTTGTTCGTAACTCAGCGAGGAGTCTTGCCCAAAAACCTCGACGCACTGTTTCAGATTCTCCTGAGACATTCGGTTCAGCTGCAGTGGGGTCCATGCTGAGGGGAATGTCCCTTTGATGTCGGCACAGCTTGGGACTGGCACTAATCAAAAAAAACAGTCGATTCTCAGTGTCACAAACAACAGTCTATAACTGCAGACTGTCTCATGGTTTGTCAAAAATCAGTGTGGACCTTTTGCCCTTCTGTTGCGTGGTTTTGTAATGCCCCGTAGGAGACTTTCAGTTCGTTTCCTCTGGCTCTCCTGGTCCACACACAGCACCACACACATGCGTCCAACTGCACTGTCTTCCCAGAGCTTCTGACCCACCAGCACCTGCTCCACTGTGTCTTTAGTTAACACAGTCTACTCAAGGACAAGCACATCAAAACCAACCATCAAATCAAATGAAAAATTAGAAATTTATATGATATCCAAGATTATATTTAAGTTTCCTACTAGAGGAATGCTGTTGATCTGCTTTGGGGACAATGAAAACACCAAGCGGCCCAAATGTTCCAGATCCTTCACGTGCCACTTGGAAGGTTCTCTGTTTGCAAAATATAATACATTTTTAATCAATAATTATCGATCACAGGCCCGTCGACAGAAATTTGGGGGCCTGAGGCAAGAGGCCTCACATGTGCCCCCCTGTAATATAAATTAATAGGAGGAGGGTTCAGTTCTGTGCCCCTGAGACTCTGGAGTGCTGAACAACAGACCCCTTTGTTCCCCCATTGACTCCCCCGATCTATCAATATA
>JACM01048924.1:0-42785 GCA_000787095.1 Periophthalmodon schlosseri | reverse complement strand
TCCGCCCGCGAGGCCCCATCCCCACCTCCCTGAGCAGGCCGGGGGTGTCCGAGGACAGCCGCCCCCTGCTGGTCACTATGGGCACAGTGCAGGACCCCCGGCTGCCCCGTATGGAGGGCCACAATGCCACAGTGCTTTAGCCCCACAGGCTGCTGCTTGTCTCAGACTCTGGGTCAGGACGGACTGACGTCATCACTTTTCCATGAAACTGTGGAGGCTTGTCCACCCACCGAAAGCACACCAGAGGACTACAGCGACGGCAGGACATGGACAGGAGAGTCTAGTTTTAAAAGAGTACATGTATTTTTTCATTGCTGGATGTATGGACTGATGGAAATGGGCTGTGTGTGTTGAAAAAGGACAGATCTTTTCAGTGGACTAAAGTGGAAACAAATCTTTATATTGTTGATTTGAACCTCCGATCACAAACTTTCGTGATATCTTTTGCAGCTGTGCGAGCCAGCTACACCACGCCATTTTGGAAAGAAACCAAGTGGTGAAGACATCTACCAGACTATTTTTCCAAAACACAATTACCAGAGACTTTATACCTAAAATACTGAAGAGGTGTTTGTTGTTGTTTGCTTGCCTGCTTGTTTATTTATTTGTTGGTTTATTTATTAGTTGAAAGTGGCTCTATAAATTATTGATAAAAAATGGCTTTTAAAATCCCATTTCATTTAACATATTTTCAATTACAGCTTATGTTTTTATTATTTCTATGAATTTAGTTACACAGATTTTCACTTGGAGTTGTGTACATGGATCAATACGGTGCAGATGTGTGGATTAGAGGAGAGGACAGAGCACAACTGACATATGCCGAGATCACATTTTGTACCGATCTTTAGCTCCTGCTTTTACAAACTTACGGTAAAAAAAAAAAAATCTGCGCTTTGAGAGACCACAGTTGGCTCTGTCCCTCTCTTTTCCCATTCCCAGACCACAGAAACACAGTGGATATTGCTGAATCAATCTTAACCTTCAAATTGCTATCTCCAAGTGCTCTATGTTCAGAATTTGCATATTTTATCTTTTCTATTACGGTGTGAGAGTTGTTGAATACAGATGAGTGCGGCTACAGAGTTTGAATATCAACGTTTTTGGGCTGTACATGTGAATGAGTGTGTGATCTTTATCAGTAACCTGCTCACACATGCTGTTAACACTTGTCCTCGCTAAAGTCTGCCTCTCTTATTTTTACAGACAGCTAAAATAGACAAAATCAAGCAAAACCAAGGGTGAAATGGTTGTGTTTGGCAAACCTGTCCCTGGGTCGCGTGGCAAAGCGGTGATAAGTTGTCATGTTTGTTGTCACATTACAGTTGCCTGTCACGCAGCGCTCCAGCAGAATGAATGATGACTAATGCATTTCTGTAGGTCAATATTGGCTAATGAAAAGAGTTGCTATGTCTGTGTTTGTTCCCTTCACAACTCATTCACATATTGTTGCATTGCACCTGTAAATGTTGTAATTATAAAGTATTGTATTATGGCTCTGGTAAAAGCTGTAAATTGCCCTTCAGAAGACATTCGCCAAAATTAATAAATTACTATATAATAACTGTTTTTCTTCCATCTGTTCACAAAGCTGAAACGGGGCCAATTTAATCAGATGATGGAATGAAGTTGGTGATTACATGTTTTAAATACACAAATACACATATAATTATCATTTAGAGTTGATTTGTTCCAGCTTGTTTCTTGTTTTTCTTTTCGTTTTTGTTTCTGTTTTTCTGTCACTCAGCCGCTAGTGGTGGTTAAGTTGTTGTTCAGAGAGTAATCTTTATAAATGAGCCGCTTAATTGACAGCAGGAGTTAATTAAAACATGCCAGCCCAAGTGCAGCACCAAAAACAGTTCAGCGGGTGCAGGAAATTAAAGCTATTTTAACTCTAAATATCAACTGAGAACGTGTTTTCTTCTGCTAATTCATTTGATTCAAAAGAGGAAGTTCTTTAAAATACTGAATACACTTTTTAGGTGCTTTTTTTCAATGAAATGACAAGTTAAAGCTCAAGTGAAAGCCAAACCTTCCCTGATCTACTCATGTCCTAGTCATTTTTAGTTAATTTAACTTTTCAGGTGTATTTTTTTTAATACACAAGTAAATGATTGGAATTATATTTACTAGGCTATAAGAGGTATAAAAAAGAAATACAAAATACTTTAACAGCCTTAATTAATCGTGAACAAAGTAACAAATAATTCATAATGAAAAAATGTATTAGGAACGATTCAGGTTTTGCTTAATTAACACCTTATCCCTAACGTCCAACCCTAACCCCTAAATTAAACCTTTAATAAGCCTGACTCATTCTTAACAAACTGTTGAGTTTAAAAATCTTTGGCTGTGCTTAATTATGGCTAATTAAGGTTTAGTTATTTTAAAGTGGTACCAAAAAAATATCTTTGCATCTCATTGCCCTTTCCATTGTGTAAAAGCTGTACGTGCGCAGTCAAATGCAGCAGGAAACAGGAAGCTTTAGGCGGAGTGGAGGGGCGTCTCCAGTTGCTCGTGAGAGGCAGTGAGAGGCGCTGATAAAGATGCCAGAGCGGTCCTCTCTGACATTCTGTCTGCTCTGGACCTGCAGCACCAGCACAGACTGTCAGCCCGTGTCAAAGTCCTTAAAGTAACAAACAAAATATACCTGACCCGCATAACAATGTAACACTCAGCAAAACGCACAAATGACTCAAGGATGGAGAAGTACTGTGCGGTAATTAAGCAATATCCTGGGCTTATTTTAGGTCTTTCAAAATCACTAAATATTTGAAGTATGAGTGCAGCAAAAATGTCAACACTTGGTTGTGATTGTGACCAGAGATTGACCGATACAGGTGTATAGGTAGGGCCGATTTTGATCATTTTTATGTAATTTAAATTTACTAAAAACTCACCCATCCAGATTTTGTGCTGTTATCTCTTCACATTTAAGTGTTCAAATAAAGGGTTATGCACATTCTTTAGGCCAAAACAAAACATGGGCCTGTGCAGGAGATGTAAGGCTGATATCTGATATGTTAAAAGGTCCAAAGATCGGCCCAATTTAACAGCCAACCGATATATCTGTCTATCTCTATTTTGACTCTATAACTACTTCATTTAGCAGAATTTAACTTTTTTCTGAGCTGTGCAGATCATTGGGTTCAAAAATCTAACCAGGGTGGTGGCTTTGTGCATTAAATGTGAGACAGGAGCATAAATTGGCCTGGCATTTGGGAAAAGTTGACATTTTCTGACATTATTACATATGTATTGTATTTTTATTTGTTGGTCTGCTCCTTGATGTGATATGAAACCATATCACTTGCAACCTGAAATAACCTTGTTTTTGACACAACTTTATAATGATGTTTCTGTCTCCAACAGTTTTTTCTTCAGTTGAATTTAAACATTTTGCATGAAGTCTGAAGCGAGGCACAGCAGGGGCACTGGACACATTGTTATCTTAGTTCAAGGTGAGGCACTGTAGTTGTGTGGGAATTTAGAGGTAAAATCTATCTGTACTGTTGTATTACTCAGGATAATGGACTGAGCTGGTCATTATTGCCTATAAACCCAGAATGTGTACAGAGACCCCAGCAGGATTATCCCAGAGCTGTCCACACATTCAGCTGCTAATGCATAGTCCCTAGTACAGTGCATTTCTTAGCGCTGAAAAACCAGAAGGCAGCTAACTTCCTGTGCCTGAAAAAGATCATTGGTCTCTCACTGGGGATGAGCTCGGCATTGACTACGAAGTGCTGATTCTGCATCTGAGCACTTAACACGCTGCGGTGCATCTGATGCAGCGTCTGTATTCATCTTCAGCACCAGCACCGCGAGACAAACCACAAAATAGTGGTGAAGGTAATGCATACTGTGGAACATTCCAGGCAGAGTAATAGCATCTCCATGGAGACAAGCAGGTTGCAGACAGTAGGCAGTCTGATAAGTGACTAGAAATGTGATGGCAAAACTGTTTGAACACTAACTGTTCAAATACTATGTAGTAACTGACATTGCGTGACAAAAGGCAAAATTACGCTCAAGCAGGGACAATAGTGGCGAAGGTAATGCATACTGCGGAACATTCCAGGCAGAGCAATAGCATCTCTATGGTGACAAGCAGGTTTGCAGACAGTAGACAGTCTGCTAAGTGACTAAGAAATATGATGGGCAAAACTGTTTGAACACTAACAAATACTATGTAGTAACCGGCATTGCGAGACAAACCGCAAAATTACACTCAAGCTTGGACTGAATGTCAGTGGCGCAAGGTAACAAAGTAAAAGTAGTACTTTTACTTTAAATTTTTAAAGTATCTGTACTTAAGTAAATTTTGTGGATACTTTATACTTTTACTTCAGTACATTTGACAGCAGGTATCCGTACTTTCTACTCCACTACATTTTTAACCGGACTGAAAAGTACCTTTCATATGATTTGAGGGGTTGTTTTTACCATGTTTGTAGTAACATCCTGACTAAAGTTTTCAAGTTCAAGTTTCGTATTGGCACTGTTGACCAAAATATCTATCATTTTTTAATCAATATCACTTTAACAAATTAACAACACTTTTACTTTTTACTCTTAAAGTACATGTTAATACTTAAGTAGATTTTTTCATGTGATACTTTTACTTAAGTAACAAAATTGAGTACTTCATCTACCACTGGGTAATGCATACTGTGGAACCTTTCAGGCAGAGCAATAACATTTCCATGGAGATAAGCAGGTAGTAGACACAAGTGTGATGGGCGTAAGGTTCAAAGTTTGAGCAATGTGAAACAACAAATTACAATAGATAATTTTTAATAAATACAGCTCATTGTTTTTGTCTTTAAACTGCCAACCTTTATAATTTGACTCTTGTATTTTTATGACCAAAATAAGGTGAAATGTCTTTGTTTTTACACAAGCTTGTATTTATTCAGCAGCATGTCCTCCTCAGTGTGATTTGAATGTGTTGCCCAGGCTGGCATTAGGGAACAATCCCACTCTTGCAACAGGCTTTTCTTAAGCTCCGGCAGCGACGAGCCCCTGTGGAATCAAATGGTAAGTGAGCAAACATGTAACGGCTCTCAAAATGTCATTCGCCTTCCCTCCCAGAAGAAAACTCCCTGTATTTTATGAACAGTCAAAGTCGAGTAAACAATGGCTACTGCAATAGACGGAAAACAAAAAACTCAAGTCTGTGAAATAAAAGAATTCTTTATTAAATTTATTACATATTTGAACCAAACAAATTCATATTACACAAACAAAAATGGCATTTTCATGACTCTTTCCACAATTAAAACTAAATGAATGATTGATTTTGACTGTTTTCAAAGATATAATTTATCACAGAGGCTGAGTTTCAAAGAGCATTTTAATATGCAGCCTTTTTTTAAAACCACTTTTTCAAACGTTAAGATCTTGGAAATCGGTCCGCCTTGAGCTCTTCCTTTCCCGCTCCCTGGGGACTTGCCAGACACATCAATGACAGGAGTCTATTGGTGATGCTGCTGTGGGCCATGCACCCTAATTGGAGGCTACATGAGGGTTTTACTGAATAGCAGGTCTGTTTTTCCACACTCACAATCAATCTTTTGTACAACTTGCCTGCTCTAATCAGATAGCGCAGTCTCTTTGGAACTTGTAGATAATTGCATATTTCCTCTGTCAGGATGCTTTAATTGAGCACTGAATACAATTAGGCCATGTCTAATGTTTGGAAATGTGGTCCAAATATCGGCAATGATATGATTATAAAAAGTGGTTTGGTGTGACAGTGAATGGTTTGAATGACACAATGCACTTCTCACACCGCCAATGTGAAGATTACTGTTCAGAATTACAGTATATTATTGATTTTGAATTCTTACACTATGAAAAATAGTGCAAACAGTTGACTCGTGCAGTTCAGTGAAATAATGTACCAAGAACAATGAACAATGAACAAGCAGTTTAAGGTAGTGCTATAAAAGCTCTGTATTAGCTGGTGCAGATTGATTGGCATTCAAATGGCAAACAAGACCCATATTAAACATACATTTTGCTCTCCAGACCCTGTATTTTAAATGGGGATTGACTGAATAAAAGTGCGTTTTGTCATTAGACATATAATACATAGATTTCTAGCATTTTAGTTGTGCTTTATCAACATTTCCTACTGATACAATTAAATAAAATATTTTCTCACAGGATCAAAATTATCTTTAAATATCTCAATATTTTTTGTATAAATTCTGCTAATTTCCAGAGCAAGAAAATTAGGTAGTGCAAATTTGGACTCCCTTATACTTATTCCTCCAATACTAATTCTAACAAGAATTTCTATAAAGTGCTTTTGTTTTTTGCATGTACTTAACTGCACAAGCCCTATGCAGTTGCACAGGTAACATTGTTGAATTCTAAAATTTCAATGGGGAGATCAAGCAAAGAGCTTTACAAAAGAGCAGCCTGACCAGAAATGTAAGAACAGATCAAATGGAGCAGTTTTGGGGACGAATCTGGATCAAAGTTTCTAGCAGAAAACTTTCTCCAGCAAAGCTTCGTGTTACTCTGCTCTCTGTGATGGAGGCTGTGCTGCTGCTAGTGAGAGTTTAATACAGTCACTGTGCTCCTGCCTTAAACACTTCCATTTGGTCTTAGACGCATATGGATTCTGCCTTCCTTGATAAATTGACACCAAGGTGTTCAAGTGAGTCAGTCTGCCACATGTAGTGCAAAGTGCCATGATGGTGCACAGAGCATGCAAACGTTAGTATAAAAATGAGTTGAAAGATAATAAAGAAAATAAATAACAAATTGTCTCTGAAATGTTTTAGGTGGAAAAGTCCTCAGCTGTTGTCAGTGACCAGCAGTGAGCCATTAATGCCTCTGTGGGTGACCCTGCTGGGGCGGACCAGCACGCCATATCCAGGGCGACAGGAGAAGTAGCGACGCCCGTCCACAGACCCGTCATTCTTCCCCTTTGGAGTGCGGAGTTCCAGCCCCAGCCAAAGCCCTGAAGCAAAGTCTGCAGTGCCCAGGTAGCGGATAAAAGCCATCTCATTGGCACTGTTCAGAAGCACCTGCATGCCCACACGAAGCCGCACCTGCCCTGGGGCAGAGCCTGCTGGGCCAGAACCTCCACTGCCTCCACTGAGCGCGCTCCAGCGGCGGCGGTGAGGGGCGGAGCGGCTTCTGTGCATTTGAGAGACCAAGAGAAACAGAGGAAAGTTTAGCGACCGCATGCACAAAGAACGATTTATCACAGTAACAGAGAGATTCATGGGAGCCTGGTGCTTGAGGGATTGATCTTCTATTCCCTGTATTCTCTCATTATAACCACAATCATGCAGCGGCCATTGAATAAGGAACCTTCTGCTGACTAATAGTGCGGCTTCTTATCAGTATTGATTGTGCCACTGCTGGAGGGATTAGAGTGAAGCTGAAAGCTCGGGGAAAGGAATGGGAGCTTAGCAGACAGCACACACACCTGCTCACAGCACTGCTCCTTCTGCCTGAGTCCTTGGAAACAGCCAGTGCAGACGTGGAGCTGAAACTGCGCCGCATCGACCCTGTGCAAAAACCACGCAAGTAAAGTCTCACACAGACCTCTGCATACCACAAGGAGAAAGGAGAAAGAAACTCACCACTGAATGAGTGAGAGAGACGCGCTGAAGACAGTTCAGAGAGGCAGTCCACTGACCCATGGATCCTGTCAGCACAAAACAGCACTTTTCACATTGACATTACATTATTACAGATCCTTTGTAATATGAGAATAATATCACCAAACAGCTATGAGAACAAGAACAAGAAACAAGTGTCTTAAAGCAAGAGGTGAAAGTGATAGTTGTTTGAAAGAGAAAAGTTAGGTCTTAAATGTTTGTTTGTGGAAAAGAAAGAAAAAGCAGTTTATTTTGTAAAATGGATGGTGATAGGTGGTGACGGCAAGACAAAGAGAGGCAACAAGGTCTGATGGGGAGAATGTGAAATTCTCCATTAGACGCTCCTCTGTCAGAGCACACCGTGTGCCCCTGGGTTAATTAGGCAGAGGAAGACAAGCAGAAAATGACATGAATAAGGGATGGCAGGACAACACAGGGGCTGGCTGCAGCAAAAACAGCTCAGTCTAAAGAGGACATGAACAGTGTGTTCAACACAAACCCAGTCACTGCAGAATAATGAAGAGATGCAGTGCAAACTCTCTGTTTACAAATGAGCACAGGTGCAGGAGGAGGCGGCCGGATGGATAAATGCAATTCAACTGTGTTGTGTGGTAGTCAAATCAGATCTTTATTTGAAGAACACACCGTAAGCACATTCATTCACACTGATAAAACTGTTGGTTATTCAGGGTTAAGAGACGTGTTTGAAAACAACATGGCTCCTGGTGGAGGATAAATTTAAAGAAATGTGGTGAAACACATTAGAATTACCTTAGTTATAAAAATTATAACCTCTAGCCTCTATTTAAGCTCCAGTTGGGAGTTAACTGAGCACTTGCTGTGGTGAGTTCACACAGGCTTTATTCTGGTTTGGTAACACCATTATGAGTTTATTACAGAATATTCAAGTGCCATATGCTGTACTGGAACCTTGAATAAACTAAGGACTAACTGTTTGATATTTTTATCTAAAAGTTTAACTATAATTATCAGCACTCCACTAAGCAGTAGAAAAGAGTCTGAAAGGGAGCAAGGTAAAGTGCATAACTATGGTAATTTCTGCTCTCGGGTTATTTCTGTAATCACTATCTGACAATGTGAGACAGCTTTACGTCATTGACTTATTCCACTCATCAGCAGCCACTAAGGCAGTTGATGAGATACCTGGGAGTTTATCTTTAAGGAGCAGACACAGCAATAACAATTGGACCAACCTTTTTCCAACTGGATTTGAACATGTTTTTTCAGGTAAAAGCCAGGCTATTATTAAGACCAATTTGTCAACATAATAACACTTAAACATGATGTAAAGAGGGGGCACTGCCGGAGAGGGTCATAATGCAACTTTTGCATATTGCCTCATAATAAGTTATAAATGAAGTATTGTCAGTATGCATTGGCTGTGACTATATAATTGAGTTAAAGGCCTTGAATAGTTTTAACACACTTGTCTGTTGTAAGAAGAACTCAGTGCCAAACACAGAGGCATAACTAATGGAAAACAGATTTCACCTCTGGAAATTATCGGTCAGCGTTGACTTTTCCTTTCCTGTTACATCAATTTTTTCCATATTCACTGAAGAAACATGAGCAATAATCAATGGTTAAATGCAGAGCTTGTCGCATCTGGCTCATTATAAAATGTCATGTTAAAGTCCGAGATTATCTATGGTAAGGCCTTGGGCAGCACATCTGACAACGTCGACTGCTGCTAATCACAAGAGCAGAAGAGCGGGCAAAAATAAATAAAAACTAAAACAAATGTCAGCACTAACACATAACTGTCAAAGAGTTCATTAGACATATAACATAACACATGTATTGAAGTATAGCTTTGCACTTTGCGCTATGTCCATAATCTGGTAACTAGGCCTGTCACGACAACAAATTTTGAAATGTGATATATTGCTGAAAAAAATATTAGCCTCAAAAACTTAGCCTCAAAAACTAAATAGCAGGATGAAATACTAGTTAGGATAAATGTAGAATAATAAATCAAGTTATTTATTCAACCTCCTTCAGCTGAAATCTATTCGTAGTACAGAAAGAGAACAAACTCTCCTACTAGTACAAAGAAATACTGACCCCCAAAAATGATTGTTCCATCTTTCACATACTGAACAATAAGTCGATATAGTAATTATTGTGACAGGTTTACTGGTAACAGGCTTGAAGTTAGAAAGTTATAGCAAAACTATGAGTTAACCATAAGGGACAGTTCATACCTTTGAACACGAGATGGAGGAGCAAAAACCCCATGTTTCGGTGGGCAGCTGAAATACCTCACTCCTCCGACTGATCCATCATTCTTTCCACTTGGTTTGTCCAATTCAATGCCCAACCAAAGGCCTGTAAGCACGGTAAAACATGTTAGGGAAGATTATAAAATGAGATTAACTGTACTGTACTCCAAATGACTTTAGCCTTAAGTTCAGCCCTCAAAAATAAAAGTACTTTAGTGCGTGTGCGACATTTA
The DNA here is from genome assembly GCA_000787095.1 of Periophthalmodon schlosseri. NCBI lineage: Eukaryota > Metazoa > Chordata > Actinopteri > Gobiiformes > Gobiidae > Periophthalmodon > Periophthalmodon schlosseri. Next base: position 32,684 of record JACM01048924.1, on the reverse strand, counting down.
GATCCAGAGACAAAAAGCCAAAGGGAAAACTGTGATGTTATGGGAAGAAAGCAGCAACCCTCAATGCACCAGGGCACAGATAACACAACTCTGCTTGCTCTGATTTTAAAATATCAAAGAGATGTATAAAAAAATCCTCCCTAATACTGTAGAACGCTGGGTGCAATAAAACAAGTTCATGTTCATTCAGACATGACAGATAAGCAGAAGTCAGAGATAAATATTTGGAGCACTTTAAGAGCTTGCTCCAGCTTTTACGGTCTTGTTTCGCTTTGCTTAACACTCATGAATCAGGTTTAAAAGAACTAATGGAATTGCTATCTCATCTCCACACGCCACTGTGTTCAGAATATGAAGAGTGGATTATATTTTCTGAGATATTTAGCTATTTCTTCAAATAATAGGGGAGAAAGACATTCATGGTTTATGTCTTCAAGACAAATTAGGTATTTGCTGCTATATGCTGAGTAGAAGAGCTTATAGGCCTGTCACGATAATTACTGTATCGACTTATCCTTCAATACATGATAGACAGAACGATCATTTTTGGGGGTCAATATTTATTGTGGGTATTTTTCTTTGCACTAGTGAGAATTGTAATTTTTTTGGGCTATGTGCTTTAGAGGGTTGAATTGATAACTTCTATGACTCATTGTATCTACAAACTAACTACTAAAGTGATTCATTCTGCTATTTATTTATTGCAGCTCATACATTTTAGCGATTTAGAATAGTTTTTAGGGGATAATCCTGCTTTAGGGTTATTGTGTCAGTGGTATAAATTAGTTTCAATATTATTGCTTAGCGTATTTACATCAACAATAGATAAGTGTTTATATACCATATAGCTTTGTATAAATCTAAAAGGTGGGAATTTATATGCAATACAGTATATATTTTTATCTTTTGACATGTGCTAAAAGTCTGTTTTTTAAGTCCTGTTCTGTGGTCTAGGAGCTTGAATGCAAAAGATATACAAAACTCTGTGTCAGCCTTTTGCTGAATGTCTCGCCCCTATTCTCCCCCATTTCACACTGCACTGTCCTGTGAAATAAAGCCTAGGGGCCGAGGGCAAAATCTGTATCTGTAACGGCTTGAAATGTCTGGCACTATTGTATTTTTATATAATAATACAGTTTTAAACACTTTTCATTGAACATACCTGGGGCAAAGGCGGTTTCCCCGCAGTACTGCACCACCCCTGTCCTCTGTCCCACTACCAGCACCCGGTCCCCCAGGCGCACTTCTGAGCCCTCACACACTGAACTGTTGGCTGATGGGGTACGGCTGCGGACACCTTCAAAACACAAAACTGAACTTGTAGTATAATCCACAAGTATTCCATGAGTTTGTAATGAACATTACATTTCTTACCTGAAGTAGTAGAGGACAGTCTTGAAGCTGGTGATGGGGTGGTCCTCGGGCTAAGTGAAGGGCGTTCTCTGCGGTGGCGGGCCGGTGGTCTCTGCCGCGGCAGAGGGCGGGGTCGAGCAGGGCGAGGGCGAGAGTCCAGAGAGGAAGACGAGGAGGAGAGAGAGTGGGGCAGTAAACCTGTTGATAGAATACAGTGTGACACACCTGGTGAGATTAGCAGGCCTGTCACAATAATTACTACATCGACTTATCATTTAATAAATGAAAGATAGAACAATCATTTTTGGGGTCAATATTTATCGTGGATACTTTTCCTTTGTACTAGTGGGAACTTTTTGTTATTTTTCTGTACTATAAAAAGATTTTAGCTGTAGAAGGTTGAATAAATAATGTCTATGACTTATAATAGATACAAACTAACTGCTTTAGCGTTTCATTCTGCTATTTATTTATTGGAGTTGTTTTGTTCTGGTTTTTTATGTATTGTACAATAGCTAGAATCATTTTTGGAGATAATCCTGCATTAGGGTTATTGTGTCAGTGGCATAAATGTGTTAATATTATCATTTATTGTCTATAATTTCTTCAGCATTCGTCAGTAGTACCAGTCATCAGTGACAGCCCTAGATATTAGGCAGGCAAGCAGGTGACCAGGCCAAGTTACAGGTTAGATCTGTGGAGAGGCAAACCTGCTGACCTAAAGAATACATGTTTTCTAGGTATTTTTAGCACCTATAACAGCTGAATTAAAAGCAAGCGTGATACCCACTGTGTAACATTCCCGGTAAACCAATAACATTTCCATGGAGACAAGGTGGTGGCTGACCCTCCATCAGAGAAGTTACATAATACACCTTTAGGCCATTATTTGAACAACTCGTAAGTCTGCAGCACAATAAATATTGCAGTTTATTCATATAGGGGTTTAGTCATTTTACCACAATAAAACTTACCAGCTAATGCATTTTGCATTACATTTTTCATGTTTCTGTTGAATATCGAAAGAACAAGGAATGTTAAAGTAAATTTTAAATACTTCATTTATAAAGTAGCATTTATAAAGTAGCAAAGCCCAATTTGACTCTCAAAAAGCCATTTGGACAGCAGACTTGATTAGTGCTTTGACTTCCACAGACCTTCACAGGCCACAGGATGATTAAGGGAAGATTTTAAAATGATTAAATCTTTGCCAAAGGTCTACAACATGGAGGAAGATAAGAAAAGATTGGAACCAGGTCGGTAAGTAATGGGAGAAATCTTTTCATCTTTTAAAAGTACAAATTCCATATACGCTATCGTGCTCAACCCAAGTTGTACTGCACTATATTCTAGTTCTTCTTTCCCTCACTCCCCATTCAAACTCCCCATTTCCTAAAGTGCACCAACTGAAATTATATGCATCTGTAGTAAATTAAAAAATACAAAAGACTAAAACCCATGTAGCCTATTTTTATCAGCCTTTTGTCCACTTTCCTTTTCAGTCTGACCCAAATTCAGGGGGCTAGAACCAAGATTCATATCATATATTGGTTTATTGTCATTTATTTTTATTTTTAATCTTTTATGAAACATACTTGGAAATAAATTATGATCTCATCTAACACTGAAAAATCACGCAACTAAATCCTAAACCGCCACAAAAGAATGAGTTATCAAGTGGTAGGTGTTTTTGGACAACTGTATTGTACTAATGATGACTATTCAGAGCTGGGTAGAGTAACAGAAAATTGCACTCAGGTCAGGGTAATGTTACTTCAAAATAATATTACTCAAGTAGAAGTGCAAAGTAGTTGCCCAAGAAATTACTCAAGTAAGAGTAAAAAAGTATTTGGGAAAACTACTACTCAAGTAAGAGTAACTATAAGAGTAACTCTCGGAAAGTAACATCTCATTAATAATTTGAAGTTAATATAATTGGAAGGACAGAACCTTAAATAATGTACAAAATCTGGTATTTTAAAAGTATAGACCACAAAAATGAGAGAAACTAAATCATATCTGAAGCAATGGTGCAAGAAACACAAATGTTTCATTTCATATTATCAACATAAAGCTTTTGTCACTTACTCAGTGGGAAGAACAACCAAAACTTTTACTCAAGTAAGTGTACTGTTACTTCAATAAATATTACTCAAGGGAAGAACAACCAAAACTTTTACTCAAGTAAGTGTACTGTTACTTCAATAAAATATTACTCAAAAAGGAGTAAAAGTATGCTGCCAGAAAAGTAATCAGAAAAGTACAATTTCTTTTAAAAGTTATTCAAGTAAATGTGACTATTGTATACACGAACTGAAAATAATTCATCACTACACTAAAATATGCTGTATGATTACCGGTACTAGGTAGAAAGGGTAAAACTTTAAGTAATTAAGGATACACCGTGACACAAAAAAGGCACTGCTGACAGGATGGGTAATGTTGAAAAGCAACGAATAAAGGATTATTGGCAAAGCTTTAATCTTAATTGTACTGTCTATTTCACTGGTCTCACAATAAAACGCATATGCTGAGACACGCAGTTGCATTCAGACAGGAGCTCCAGTGGCAGCAGTGAATACAAAAGAACAAAGAAAACTTCAAAGGAATCTGGAACACAACACAATGCGGCGTGAAAATCAAGTCTGTGTGAGAAAAGGTTGATAATTGCACTTGTTAAGTCTCTCTTTCAATAAGAAACATCTGTATTTGTGGAGATTCAAAATCATCTTTCAAGATCAGTCTGCCTCGCATTTCACTGTATTAAACATAATGAACCGAGAGAAATAAACATGCATTGATTTTCTTTTGATATTTTAAAGCAGAAAAAAACATTGAGGGACTGGTGCTGTAAGAATCCTATTGTTTGCACAATAACAATTATATATGATATTACAGATCTAATTTCATGTATGACAAAAGAGGCATAAACTAAATATGCCTCAGTAATACTAAAAGAATATTTTAAAAAATGCTGACTTAATGATTATTATGTTTTCATTAGAATAGTACGCCTATCTTTAATCAGTTAAAGGTGCACTAGGTAACTTTTCTGAAGAGGAGTCTACCACCTGCTTGTCTCTTAGTCTTCTCGGCTGGGAAAGTTACGCATTAATGTTGTCTATCTTGTCTTATTCAATTACAGGTGTTTAATTGCTCAAAAATACATTGAAAAACACACATTCTTACTGCACATGAACATAGAACGTTTTACACAATCTACTTCATATCATATTTTAGCAGAAAAACCTTTCTCACATTCTCCATTGAAATGAATGGGATTCCCATTTTAACTGGAGGTACCACCACAAAGAAAGTGCGGTTTAGTAGTATTTAGAGGCAAAAGTGGGTGGGGCGGAATAAGGTCAATAGCTTTGGCCATGTTCATGGGAGAACTCCAGAATGCACCCACACTTTCTGAACCACAGAGAGGAGCTGTGAGCTGCGTGTGAGGCTGCTGTTCTTTGAGGTCTGGGCTAACGGTTGACATGCTCTAATAGGGGCCAGTCTGGGCCTCTGCTGCCTCTGTGTCTCCCCGTTATTGAGACAAGACGTGCACAATGACCCAGCCAATCCATAGATGCTCCTCAATGATTGGCCCGGGCCGGATATGAGCGGATGGTAAAGAGCAGGTAGCAGCAGAACACTAAAGATGGTGTGTATGCGTTTTAGCCTCTGTGCGGTGCATGGGTGGTAAAGACACACACACACAGAGTCCAGTGATGAATAGTGGCCAGCCTCCTCAGCTTGTCAATGCCCCAGTTATTAAACCTGCTTTAATTGGACTATCAATCACACCATGTTATGGGCCGCTCGCAGGGCTTCCTCTGCAGTCATGTTCAGCCTAACTGGTCTCAGTAAAGCAGCAGCACATTTTTACATAACATACCTTCACTTTTTAATTGTATAATTTGTAGCATTCCAATGCAGCAATTATCTAAACTAAAAATGGTGTTTTGTTACAGCTGACTTTTTTGTGACCTTGGTTAAGACAGTATTTAATTAACTTCAAAGCATTCAATGAAAAAAAGTACTTGGTTGGATCATTTTTAACATACAGTTTACTAAAAAGTGCCTTACCTGTGTTAACCTTAGACGTGACCCGGGACAAGTCAACTTTGCGCGGTGGGCGGATAGGTGTGGAAGTCCTCATAATTCCAGGTTTAAGTCTCTCCAGGGGTTTGGTTATTTTGGAAAGCGGTGCGAATATTCCTGTGATAAGCAAAACAAACTTTACACAAAGTGTCAATGGACAATGGAATTATCTCTAATTGTGTTGTTAGGACGCACCATATCTGAAGCGACAGTGGAAATACTGGACTCCTGCCACTGATCCATCGTTCTTGCCCTCAGGTTTGTCCAGCTCCACTCCGGCCCACAGGCCTGACGAGAAGTCCGTGCTGCCACAGAAACGCAGGGTCCCCACCTGTGCACAAGTTTAAATGCCAATGTCACTGTACCTGTTAAAAATAAACCAAGGCCTACCATCATTTAAGAGAAGAAAGGTTTAAAATCTGCTAAATCGTTTTGCATTTATAAAAATTTTTATCATGTTATTAACAAGAACACTGACTTTAATCATTAAGTAACAAATTAACAACAACAAGATACCTTCTAATTGTAATGAATATAATAAAATCTAAATGCACGTTATCATATAAAGCACCTTTCCTTGTCAGAACACTAAATTAGTAAACCATTCACAGCTAATCAGAAGAGAGTCCCTGCTGTGAGCAGCTGTGCATACCAGTATAAAGTATTTGTGCTCATCATTGACAAACCTCTTTACCATAGGTCAGCTTTGTGTTATGCATCAAAGTAAAAATCTATCTATCTAACCCTAACCCACTTTCATCAAGAGAATGTTTACCAACATGAAATAAAGACATAAAAATGAATAAAATAAATGTAAATCTGGACAGGCACGGATCAATGTTGATACGCCAGAATGAACTGTCAGACAAACCCAGGATGCTGGAAATATGCCAGAATGGTGTTGCTTAGCAACTGCAAAGTATTTTTTTCTCAGTTCAGGACTAAAATAATTGTCTGAAATATTAAGTAAAGCTGTGTCCCATCAACGTTTAACTTCACTTACAAAGCCGTACAATCAAATTTGTTTATTTCAGTGATGCATTTGAAACGAAGAAGCTCATTGGTCATCTATCATTTTGAAAAAAATGAAATTTCTCTCGCCTTAGATTAACAGTTTAGTGCTTCACTCATTGATTCTATAGAAATCTGCATTGTTTTTCAGTCCCCTGTGATATTTTGTTCCTTTCTTTTTTCCTCGTAAGCAGTCATGTTTGTTTTGATACAGACAGACCATGCGACTCCCTGATTGGCTAATCCAGCTGTCAATCATGCCCATCTGAACTCAGGGAGATGCACCGGTGACCAAACTCATATCTTTGTGAGTAGTATTGGAGAAGTGTGTATTTTTGGTCCAAGGCAGCAAGTACAGTACATTAAGCCAGGAATACTCCCACCAACCTTCTGTCCGGCGATCATGACACGGTCGCCGAGCCGCAACCCCATGTTGGCGAGCTGCCCCCGGGCCTTTTCGGACAGTGGGGGGATGTGGGTCTGTAGGGGGAGGGGCACAGGGGAGGAGGGCCGGGGTAACGCTTCCCTCAGCACAGTGCACAACTCCTTGGCCACAACTGCTGCATCTGCCATCTCTAAAGGCATGTCCAGAGGATCAGGGACAACATCGGCTGGACACTGGCCTTTGTCATTCTGTGAGGTAAACAGTAGATGTTAGTAACCGAGTCTAGTAGAGTATCGACTCATAAGATTAATATTATACAATCAGAAGTAAAATCTAAACCTAAATAATCCCTTGTCCTTTGGTGAAACAAATGATTTGATTTCAAATTTTGTATAAGAGCACCAAATGTTAGGGCAGCAAGACTAATTCCCACTGAATCAAAATCAGAATTTTAATGATTACTGTTAACACGTCGCTAAGGAAGTCATTGTTAAAAAAAAATTATATTGCATTATTTTAAGACCTCTGTCAAATTTAAATGTTACTGAACAAACTACAACTCTAATCTAAATGCAATATTTGAGGGAATATCACAATTATATATTTTCCCATAGTCGTTCATCTCAAACAAATGTGGTCTTATATTCACATTTACTCTCTATATTAGATTACAGAACAGACAAATCTAATATTGTCTTTTCATGATTAAAAACTTCAATCTTACCACTTTCACACCACGGTGCCTGACAGAATTAGCATCATTTCTGCATGGAGCACAAAATCACTAAATGTGCCTGTAGTGTTTTTCAAAGCAGCTGATCAGCAGCGTGGCACAACAGTGGTGATTAGTGCAGTGTCTAAAGAAAGTGCAGAGCCGCGTGCCAGTGCGCCTGAGAAGAGGTGGGAGGAGTCGCAGAGGGGAGGAGGCGTGACAGGCGGGGGATGGGGGGGGGTCCTTTGGCTTGGTTGTGCAGAGTAATTGGGTCGCTCTCGTTCAACATCCCCGTCAGCGATGACACCAGCAGTCTTTGATACACATCAGAAGGGAGCTTGTCTCTCCCCTGTCAGCGCTTTTCACTTGCAAATCATCACAGATCCAGATTTAGACTATAGTGAGTGGAAACAAATGCCACTCAATGGTTTACATGATGTGACGCGGCAAGTTACTTTTAAAAATGTGATTCAAACAGAGCTGTGTAATTAATCAAATTAATATTTGTGATTTCAAATACTGCTCTACTACAAAAATGTTGTAATTACTTAACTTCTGTTTAGAATGTGTGCTCGTTCTAATATACAAAACCTGGAGCAAAGCCAACTGATCCAAAAAACATTACTAAATAAATTATTTCTCTACAGTAGAAGTTGTTTGAATGGGTTTTCAACCATGAACCAAATAATTGTGATTATGATTTTTGCCATAATCAAGCAGCCCTGGATTTAAATATGATAGCAATGCAATCAATTCTTGACAAGTGAGAAAAAATTCAGTTTTTTTCCCATTCTAATATTTTCTGTTTCTTCGTTCTTGAGTTCATTTTCTTTGTGGCACCATATGAACATCATAGAAAAGACATGTCAAAAACAAACAAAAAAATATATAATTTATATTTTTCCAGCCTCTAAAGTCATATGCTTCAAAAGCTTCCAAACTTCCAGAATTCCAATCCAGTATTGTATGGTGCTTTGGTGACCTCCAGTGGGAAATTAGTGTATGATACAATCTTATTCACAAAATGTTCAAACAAAAGAAAATGTCTGGGGTTTGCTCTAAACAGTTTTTTCACCTAACTCTTGGACTCCTTTATGGATCAGTGAACCGGCAGTTAAACCACTTACTCTGAAAGCAGGGTTTGCTCCTGATTCCAGCAGACACTTGACAGCTGAGGTGCACAGATTGGAGGCAGCGATATGCAAGGCTGTGCCAAAGTCAAAGTCACTGCAAGTGGCATCTACCTCTACAACAAGGAGAGAGAGTCATTATACTGAGAGTCATTATACTGACCATTTGATAGTTAAGATGTTAAGCTTATTTTTTTTAATTATTTTTTTACATTTAAAGTTAAATTAAAAATGTGTAATGCTGAGTGCTGAAAAATTAGTTAAATGTTTATTGGGTCAACAATCTGACCAGCACAATTGAAAGGATCAGTGGGAAATATGCCAAAAAAATGTATCATGATTCATGAACACTAAGTAACTTTGTAAGAGTAGATGGGAAAAGTGTGTTTAAGCATAAAGGCTGCATTAAACAAAGAAGGACTAAATGACAATATGACAATTTCAAGAAAATAGCATATTGTCGAATCAGATCATGATTCGATTTTTATCACTATATTGCCCAACCCTAGTTAAAATGAAGTTTTCTACAAACTAAATTTTAGAAACTTTGGAAACTGATATATAGAAGAAAAGGCATAAGGCAAAATGAAGACTCATAATGCGAGATGGGCAGTCCTTACCGCCAGGCAGAGCTGTCTGCAGCACCACTCGAATGAGCTGGGGCACATCGAAGTAGGCCGCATAGTGCAGAGCCTTCATGTTTGTCCAGCGAGAGCGCAGGTTTGGATCTGCACCCAGAGCCAGGAGCTGCCGAGCAAAAGCAGCTGCCCGGTCTGCATCACCTGACAATAAACAGTAAACACCCAAATATAAGACAGCTGACAAGGGCGGCTGGTAGATTTATACTGCAAGGTTTTATATAAGAGTTTTAGTGAATGTTGATACAAACCTATGCCTGGAGCCCCAGCTTTGCAGCAGTAGTGCAGAAGGCTCATATCTGTCAGGCCGTCCCGATCATTCACACCACAGCCTCTTTTTAGGATCTGTGCGTCAAAGAAGATATACTTGAAATCCACTACAACTTATCTCTCTGTAACAGTGAGAAGAATATATTTTATCTCCTCAAGTCAAGTTGTTCTCTGGAAAATCCTTACACTAGCATCCACTTTGAGTTGCTTACAAAGCTGGGAATTTATCAGTATTAGGGAAAGTAAAATGTGTAAATATGCACCATGACATTTTAAAATTCATACTGTACCCTTCAGTCAGTCAGTTGTATGAGGAAAATAACAGTAATGCCAAAGTGATAATGCAGGTTACCTCATTGCCAATGACATCGATGTTCTTCTGGACCTGGGGCACCCACTGTCTGAGCACAGCAAACAGCTCTGGGACCGTGGTGCTAGGATCCTCCAGGATCTCCTTGCATCTTGAGTCACCCGGGTCAAAGAAGGAGAACTCTGAAGAGAAGAGGAACTAAATTTTACATTTTTTTCTACCATGCTTTACTACCATTACATTTTATTTGTGAACATTGGTAAATATTGGCTGAAAATGCAATGATCAGCTTTCTAAAATGTGTTAGTATCATTAGAGCTCCTTTGGCTGAATAACTACAAAACAAATATTAAATAGATAAGAGAGAAAAAACATGACATTAAAAGAAAACAATATCTTGTAGAGAGGAAGGGAAGTCTGTGCAGCATAAATACTACTGCTAAGCAATTCTCATTTGGATACATTTCAATCCATGCAACACTTCAAAGTACAAGCCTTAATAGGATTAGCATACACTAATTAGTAAGGCAAGTTTTACCCAATGTAAAAAGTAAAAACACAGGATGGATAACATGAATGTACTGTGTTCAGTGTTCAACAGTTGTCAATGGTGTCAATGGTAATGAATATAGTACAAAGGTATTGGTGAGTTCATACTGAATGCATATGACCTACCACATTCACTGGGTATGGGTGCAGAGGCAACTGGGTGGACCATTGGACGCTGATGGGACAGTCCCAGCCGGCTGCCCGGGACTGTGTCGCCCTCCACAGGCTCTGACACATCCTCTTTAGTCATCTCCCCCTCCGGGCCTAGGCCTGCAACAATATTAGACATCCTATTCTGAGAACATAAGTAGGTCTAATCTCTGCCAAGCACTCAAAACTCATAATATGTACTTGATATTGGCTTCAATTTATTATACATCAAAGATTAAAAGAAATAGTTTTATTTTCTTTAACAAGCAAAAAAAAAGTGTAAGCCTTGACTGTAGCTTTACAATATCATAAGGGAACTGCAAAAATGACTAGGTATTATTATCTAAACAGATACTCCTAAAAGGTTCTATTTTTATAGCTACTGAAACAGTAAACAGTAAAAAGTAAGTAACTTTTTTATTTTTTCACAGAAGGTTCATGAAAAAGGTCAAACTTGAATCACACACAAGTCTCAAAGGCCACACCTACAAACTACACCCAAAACTCACAGTCATATTCTTGTTTTTCCATATCTATGCTGAAGTCCTGGTCTGGCAAGAGTAAAAATGAAAAGAACAGTCAGTCTTCTTACATATATTCATATAATAATAATAATAATAATAATAATGCATCATATTTATATAGCGCTTGTTTTGAACACTCAAAAGCGCTTTACAGTGCATTATTCATTCATTCCACACTGGTGGTAAGCTACTATTGTAGCCACAGCTGCCCTGGGGCAGATTGACTAAAATGAAGCTGCCAATCTGCACCATTGGCCCCTCCGACAACCACCAACAGACACACACCACATTCATACTAGGTAATGTGGGTGAAGTGCCTTGCCTAAGGACATATGACAGTTTTTGTCACTGGTGCCCCACTGTGGCACCCGATATGCCCAGCGGTCTTGCAGCCCAGCCTTGCTTAACTTATGAGATCTGACGAGATCTAAATCATGACACATTAGTAAATCATTTATGTGTCCCCCTGTCTCCTCAGTCTAGAAGCTATTTACTACAACCTGCACCGTGGCTTCTCTTCACTTTCCTAGTTTTGTGTTGGTGTGCAGCTGACCCCAGTGGCTCCTGACGAGTCGTACATGAGGGCTACAATTCAGAGACTGTGGCTTTGGGTGACAGGACACATAAACAGTGTCGGAGGCAGAATGGAGAGAGCGCTGAGGCTGTCCACACTGTTCAACCAGAGACAGGAGTCCATCACCTCTGACAGCTCACCCACTCACACCAGGTTTTACAACTGCTGAGTGGTCACTTGAGATTACTTAACTACTGATGACTACACAGAGGCACTTTCTACAGTCTTAATAATAAAGATATATTGCATTTTCTCAACACAAATTACCACTATTTTAAATGGTACTAACAGTAGCTATATCTTTTATAATGCCATCCTGGGGTTTTGGATAAAATGTTAAATGGTGACATTTTTATATAGCGCTTTCCCACCTTGGAAAATTGTTTTTTAGCATTGTTTTTTGCTGTTGTTTTTGTTTTGTTTTTTAATCAAGCAGACATGCTGTAAAATATGAATCGTTTGAATAGTAAATTAGTGCAGAAAAGTTAAAATTACATTTTAACCAAATAGAAGCAAATGTCTTTAGACAGTCAGGGCACTGGCTGACTGTTTAAAGATTATTCCTTCGGCCAAGTCAGTGCAAAAGCCTCCATTTACAAAGAGCTTCTTGTTTCTCAGCTTGTGATGCCACGCAGCTGTCCTCTCTTTTGCCTTTGCCTTTAAAGATACACAACATTCACAGCACTTATCTGTTGTTACATCCTCTCTTTACTTTATTAAAAAATATCTAACAGTAGGACTACATAATTTTACATATAGGCTATCAGTAATATCTAAACATTGCTCGGAATAGAAGAGCATGCAAACCAACTGTTTTCTGTTACTGTTTTAATGTATAGTCTACTAGAATACTCACCTCTGTAGGCCCACAGAATCAATAGTCTGTTGTGAATTTATGTTACAAAAGTTATGATGAAGTTAATACCTAGTACCTAGTAGCCTATAGGCCCGGGTGCAGGACTGAGGGTGCATTCGAGTTTCAAAGGGGTGCAAACATAATACGTTTCCATTAAGTGGCATTATTTTAGGCGCCTGAAATCAGGGTGCAAACATTTTTACTGAGGTTGCAATGCACCCTTTTGCCTGGTAGCCGAACGTGCAAAATATTATATATAACCTTACTCACAAAAAACAAATCTGTTTGGTTAGAGCTGCACAATGACGAGTCGCTTTTTTTTCCCCTAGTCTGATTTATCCACAGTCACTAATGTTTAGATAGAGTTCATTAGGATAGTGAGCTAGCTAGCAAGTCAAAGTGCGGACTGAGACTTTATTTAATCCACATTACAGCATCGCAAAGAGAGAAATAATTATCTTAAATAACCCGTTAGCTTTGGCTAAAGCCACTGTAAAGGGCTTTTCCATAGATACCCATGTTTACGGTCATCATATAGCATTTACTAAGGTCCCTGCTAAATGCAATGTTACTATGATGGAATTACTGCAAACCACTTTTTCTACAAAAGCACGTTTTTCAACAACGATCACATAACACACTTAGCATAGCATATAAGAATATACATTACCTTAACAGTGGCGTCTCTTTTATTTCATTAATGGACAAAATAACTACACAGAAATAAAGAATTTTATGTCAATGCAAGAGTGCTAAAAATCACAAAGTACATCCGGTTTGGGCAGATTCAGAATAAAAGCTCGGCGAGTTGTATTTCCGTTTTTCACAATAAGCGTGACGCTAAATTGTAAAATCACAAGTCCTTCACATCATTTGACATGATTGTTTAAATTGCATGGATAGAAGATAGAAGGCCACTTTATAAATCTCATATAAGCCTACAAAATGTATTGAAAATGTAAATAATAATATGTTTTTGTTTATTTTCCCAACATGTGAAATCCACCTACTGCGTTAGCCTGTAAAATAGCTAGCCATAAGATGGTTGCCAAGGTAACAAATGTAAACAAAACTAGTTAAAAGCAGTGATTTTCTCGCGCGCAGACAAGGTTTCTGCTTCTGTTTAAGATGGAGGTCACAAGCATGAGGCGCGTGTCATCTGCGGGATACAGGCTGCAGCCGAGGACCACCGTGGTCCGACCCAAAAGCAGCCAGCCCCGAACGGACCGGAGTCTGTATGCCCAGGGAGATGGAGCTTCTCTGGGCATAAGACAAGAGGACCCCGTGAAACAGGACCTGCTGTGGAGAGAGCTGGTATGGAGTGAACGCAGAGGAGTCAAGGAATGGTGAGGATGAACATCTTCACTTAGCCTGTCTAGATTACCTAAAGCAATTAGGGCTATACTAAAATAATTGTCTTTATTGTTAACAGGGAGAAAAACTGGGACTTTCTAATGAAGTATGATCACTTGGTAAGATGGACCTATTTATTATTTATAGCCTATGCAAACTAATTGGATATATAGATTTTTTTATTTATTTATTTTTTAATAGGTTTTACCTGGCCACACAAGAGAACCAGTGTGATCTGATTAGACTGCTTTACTATTTTTCCTCTCTCAAAACTATGTTTTTGTCCTTTGCATTTTATTACATTCATTTTAGGGAGCTCCAAAGCAAGAGACACCTCTGCCCAGCTATGTGTCCTTCTTCTCTGGTAATGTCCCATGTACCAACAACCAAATGTTCGGCAGCAGACTGTCCTCTCCAGCAGGAAAGGAGCTGCTCCGGCTGGACAGACTGTTGTTCATGTCCAGCAACAACCAGCGGCGCAAACTGGACCCAGAGATGCTGCCTGGTTAATGCACTGCTCAACGTATTTGTGAATTAATAAAACACACAAAACGTGATCTGCCTCATCTTATCTGCGCTTTCTCAGAAATTGAGTTACAGACACCTGATGAAATTTTGATGAGTGTAAGTTTCGTATGAGATGCATTATGTTAGTTTAAGACGACAGAAAGTAAATCCTACAGGACCTGTAGCTTGTTAATTTCAATCATGTCTGTATATTTCTTTGTTTTAATTACATATGCTTGGATTTGCATTAAGTTGCACTATAAGGAAAGAAGCCATTTAGGCCTATTATGTGCCCTGCGTTTTTCGTGTTATGTAGGCTTATAGATTGTATGAGTTAACTGCCCTTTCTAACCATTCCAAATGTAAGCTATGCTGAAGTGTGGTGTATAAAAACATCTTGTGAAACAATTAAAACAAAAGTTGTCTTGGTGTAATTGCATTGTGTTTTAGTTTTCTGTGTTTGAGTGTTTTTCGCCTTAAAAGTGCACTGCTGGTCTTCTTTGAGATGGTATTGCTGCAAGATAGATATACTAGGTTTAATGCCATACTGTGGAACAAGAACATCTCCATGGACATATTATGCAGGTAGCGGATCCTCCACCAGCAAAAATGGCATAGTGCACCTTTAAGTTTTCATGTAAGCGGAAGCAAGTGGGTAATACCGGGCAGGAACTATGGCCACTATAGACTTCAAAATAACGTCACGATTTTTACCATCCATCAATCAGCAGCCATCGCTTAACCATTGTGGTCAGTTTATTTTGAAGGTGTGAGGCGGAAGTTTTGTACCTGATGTAACGCTGACTCTGGTGACGACAGCATCTGGATGATACGGATACTGAATGATTAGGACCAAAGTAGTAACAATTAACCTTTGAAAAGATGCAGTCTGATACTTTGTTGCACGTGGCAAACTTCAGCACACTCTTCGTGTGCATGGTGCTCAAGTTCCCACAAATTTTTTTGTTGATGCGAGCCAAAACCTCAGCTGGAGTCAGCCTCAACAGTCTGCTCTTGGAACTTGTCGGGTGAGAGACTTTGTAGTTTTCATGGTAGACTATTTCATATGTAATTCAGTTTTAAGTGTGACTGTGATGTTTACTCTATTTAGGCATGTGTTTATTTGACAAGCTGTGTTGCGTGATAATATAAAAGTAATGTTTTCTGTTCCTCTTCCCAATTCTTTGAACCCTACACAGATTCCAAACAAGCTGCGTCCTGTGCATTAGTATATAGTTACAAAAACAGTACGTCAAATGAACCAATGAAAGGCGTGGTCCATACTCTGTGGCCTCCGGCTGGACCAGGTGGTGATGTGTAAACAAGTGATCTGCTACAAAGCAATTACTGTGTCCACTTCAGATGCAAAACCAGGATTAATTCACAATGAATTTACAATTGAAAATCACAAAAAACAGCATCAATTGCGTTAGTTAAATCTTCCTAAATAGGCTTACTTTCTGTGTCTTTTGTGTCAATTTTGATTCATGCTTGACAACTGTCTCAGATATACTGGTGAGCGATAATGATAAATAATTGAATATTATTTTTGCATGTGAGAAAAATAGATCTATTAAATATCATGGCACTATGTTGTTTATGATCTGCTTCAACATCCTAAACATGCAAGTGGGCCTGTCATGTACTATAAGTACTATATCCACTTTTCATTCAATATATGAAAGCTGGAACAATATATTTTTGGGCTCAATATTTATTGTGTGTATGTTTTCTTTGCAATATTGGGGAGTTTTTGTTATGTTAGTTGTAATATGATAAGATTTGAGCTGTAGAGGGTTGACTTCTATGGCTAATTATTTCTTCATTCTGCTATTTAATTGTTGCAGTTCACACCCTGTATAATACTGTAAAATTGTTCACTGGGATTATCTTGCTTTATTGTTATCGTGTCAGTGGTATTAAATAGTTTCAGTATTATCGTTATATTTCTCTGTTGCGATATATCATGCTTCAAAATTTATTATCGTGACAGGCCTACATGCAAGAGTTGTTTGACTGCTGCTGTGAGGATGGTGTCCATTATGCATGTGCAATATTTAAAGTGCATGGTGGCCAGCTTTATTTTTGTTTAGTTTTTTTGTTTTGTACCCTTTATGTAATAACACTGTAATAACACACAATTTGTTCTTCTTTCAGATATATTGTGTTTGTAACTTATCAAATGTACTATGACTACCCTCCTCCAACATATCTGGAATATCCCATTCTCATCGCTCAAGGTGAGTGGCATTAAGGTGTTTTCATAAATATAATACAAAAAAATACACATATAGGCTAAGCTATGCTTATAATATATAATTCTATATATGTGTGATGTTATATTGGGAAGTAGTCTGGCACTGACATGTACCAAACAAACAATGAAGCATTGTCCTGACAAAAAGGGTGCATGCACCATTATAATGCTCCTTAACTACAGATGCAACATTTAAACCGAAGCACATCTAAACAAGCTATAAGGCCAAATACAGTTCTTTCATCTAGATCTTACAAGTTACATTTTATTATCTTTATTTTATTATAATGTATTCTCTTAGCAATCAGATAGACTTGCATGATACATTTTGGAATAAACCTTTTCTGCTTACAAATATACAGACGTTATGGTCTTTTTTCTGTTCATGTAGATGTGATTCTCCTGCTGCTGATCCTCCACTACACAGGCTGTTTGCGACAGAGCCTCCTTTACACATTTCTGTATCCTTTAACCTCACTGTTGTACTTCCTGAGGAAGTGCTTCAAAAAGACTTCCCTTAACCATGTGTGCTTAGGTTTGTCGGGGGCTGGCGTCTGTTAACTGTGGACAAGTTCATTATAGATACGGCTATGGTAAGACTTGTTTACATTGATTTTTTTTTCTTAGTATGATGTGATAATGTTTCTGTTCAGAGTCTGTGCACTTTTATTGGTGCGGCCAGTAAATTCGCTCAACTTCAGTGTCTATGGAAGTCGAAAGATGCAGGACAGGTCAGCGCTCTCACCTGGGCTTTAGCGACCTATACATGCATGGGTACGTGCAATTGTATCACTTTGTCCTCAGAATTGTTTGAATTTACATTTGCAAACTGCTGTTGGTCACTATATTAATAAGATGCAGTCCATTAAGAATTTGTGTACATTTTAGCCCGGATTTACACAGCTACAGTCACAACGGGCGACATGCTGGGTAAGTCTGCAGTCATTACACTATAAATCATAAATCGAATTTATGGGATTTTGTTCATTTACATAATCTTTTGAGGCATGCTTGTACTAATTCTGTGTCTTATTCCCTGGTGCTGTAGTGCTGGTGCGCTTCATAGTGATGACCCTGTTAAACATGTGGGTGCTCCTCACAATAATTTATTACCAAAGACAAAGCAGCCATAAGAAAGAGGACTGAGTTTATCCTCTTAAGTGAGACAGACCGGTACAACAGTTATGTAAGCACCTTGTGTAAACCTTTCCTTAAAATGTGCTTTTATTGTTTTTACCTCGGTGTCGGATGTCACATTTCACTCAAACATTCCACTGTCTAAAATGAAAACGCTAATCCAATGTGATACCAACAAATACTTTTATGGTGTTGCTAAAGCAACTCAAGCCAAGTATTTCCACAATGTTCTTCTCAGGACAATGCTGTGTTTTAAGTAGCTCTTATGAGGTGAACTTTGTTTTGTGCTGTTACCAAACCTTTGTCTCTGTACTGTATTATTAATTCTTTCATAATTAAAACTATAAATGAAGACATTTCACATTTCAACAGAGAAAGGAATGTTTTTACTACCAAATAAAGTGGGTTTCTGTATGTGTGCGTGTTTGTGTGCATGTGTGTGCGCACGTGTACAACATTTAATAATTGATGAAAACTAAAAATTGTTTATAAAAACAAAATGGGACTGCCATTACAAAGAAACATAAGCAAAAGGCACATCCATGTCTTTATTGTTTAAGTGGTTACTTTTATAGAGCAGTTTGGTAGCAAACATGCAATTGTTGTAGAGCCCTTAAATACAAAGTGGACAAGGCTGTATAAATAATATAATGTGCACTGTATGGCATGTAAAATATATACTGTGTATATTTATATGTATAAAACATGCTTCTGGTTAAAGGAGAGCACTTGTTTCACACTCAACACACACAACTCTTCACATGCTATTTTAGCCACATACACGATGTGCCCAAACCAAGCATCTGGTACTTTGAATACAAAAATATAATGACAAACACTTTTAGAAAACTAAGTAGAATAGTGCTGCTTTTGTGTTGAAAAACTGATTGCATACCTCCTGTTTCTCTTTTAAATACCCTCATATCTACGTGTGAAATGCCTCATGACCACATTTCAGATGGAGGCCGCCCACAGTTTACTTCACTCAAGTGGGTGAAAAGGTAAACACGGGTCCACTCATGATAGTACGTGATCAAGAACGTTCAGTCAAGTACTTTTGGAAACAACTACTTATAATGCCTATGTGATATCTGGTCAAGCCAGTACAAGTACATTCAAACGATTACCCTCAAAACTGATGGCAAGGATGTGGATCTAAACCAGAGCAGAATGTTTGTCACACCAACGGAATATGAAAATCTTAGAGGAATGTGACAGCAATGCCCAAACACTCCTCAAATGTTTATGCAAGTACCTTATACATGTTCTGTGTGGAACACATCTAAAAACAAGGCTACTAGCAACAACTGCACACTCTTATGAAGTACAGCCTATGAAGTTAAGTTTATGTCGGTATTATGATTCTAAATTTAAACTGTAGTGTTCCCCTTTAGAATCTTAATCATGCACAAACACAAGAAGTCTTTTTTGGCCATTATAATCCCCATAGGAGGTGAGGAAGAGTCCACCACTCCTTCAGTTCAACAGTGCTTTGTGATGAGTGATGCAGAGGTGAAATGTGTCTTGCCAAAAGCTGTGTGGTGGTTTGGTTTAGGGCATTTGGGTTGGTGAAATGTAATCCACTGCTTGATTGGGGCCAGCTGCACCATAACAGATGTACAGCTTACAGGGTGGCTCACTGGTGAGATGAAAAATGATTGCCATCAAGGGTGAGGCGGAACAAGCAGAGTTGAGTCTTGTGTCTCTTTGCTTTTTATTGAGTCTTAGGAGGAACTGCATCCCACCACTCTGAAGAGGCACCATACTCCGAAGCAAGGTTAACTGAAAGGAAAAACCAAGAAGCATGATCAGCTGGTATTATCCAAAATATGATTGAGTAAATCAATACAAAGTTATTTTAAAATTTTATTTTATCAATTTTAATAATGATTGCTTTTATCGTTGCACACGAAAGTGCCACTTAGATGTAACAAACACCACCCCATCTCATGCATTGTTACCACGTGTTTGTTTAACCACTCCCAGTTCACACAGAGAAAGAGCCTGTTTAACATACAAACATAAAGGAAGCTAAGGGTCAGAGCGGATCATTTGTACGACTGTCCACTGTCAGATTCTTGACGCTTCACTTTGATGCCGTTAGACCTGCGAGGGCTGAGGTAGAGTGTTCATGTATAAAACAGCACCATAAAGTTATATTAAACTGTTGTAGTTCATTGATGAAACCCTTGAATTTAAGGAAAACAATCCACTGCAATACACAGCACACAGTGCACAAACTGTTACCAGTGCAATTTTCAGAAATGAATTGAAGAACAATCATCATCAATATCATCCAAGGCCCAGTGCCAATCCTGAAGACTCCAGTCTGGAGACAGCTCTCTGAAATGGGATGTGTTTAGGATGACCAGATAAAAAGTTTTTGGTTGGGCCAATATGAGTAGTTCATTATGAATACATTGTGTTTGAAAGGTAATGTGTTTTTTAGTGGTAGTGTTTGTTTGATACTTACTACATACATGATATAATGCTGCAAAACTAAAACTATTACATCAAATATCTTTTGTAGCTGTGACACTTTATACATACCGACTGCTATTTTTTCGTGAAAGTTTTTATTTGTAATCCCGTGTTCAATTCTATTTTCCTGGACAGCTCACGTCATACTGCAGTTTGGAGAGAGCAATAAGTTCCCCACGAGTGCAAAATAATATTTATAGATAAATACTGAGCCACAAAAATAGAGCTCACCTTTCATACATTGTTGATATCAGTTCATATAGTATTATTGCAACAGGCCTTTATGTAGGTAGACTATTGCATAACTTCTTGTCTTACTAACAATATGAATTTTCTAATTGCAGAGAATTTGTTGTCTAGCGAGCCCATCCCTCCCACTTTCTGTCTCAATGCAGGAGGGTCTGGAACCAATTTTGGCACAGTACAATCACAGCGGCTAATTTGTAGTACGTGTCTCTCAAAAATGGAAAATGAATTTCCTCATAACATTCAGAAAGTATGTAACTCCTAGTTTGCTTTATTGTGAATTGTGTGTGTGGTTGTTACCTGCTCTTGCTGGTAGGAAGCTGCCTGCTGGGCCTCCTCATGGACTGGCTGGCCTGAACCTTCATGGTGGAGCGGGGCGAGGAGCGTGCAAACTGCTCCCCCCCGGCTGCCTTCTTTGGGATCTTCTTCACCAGACGACTCACCCACTTCTGCTGCTCCTCCTGGGACACCGCCAGCAGCAGCAGGTTCTTGGCCGTGGACACATCGTAATTGACTAAAATACAGAATGAAAAAGAGTAAAAGGAATCATTACTAACATTTCCAAATAATTATCTTGGTCAGTGTATTGTTGTGCATTGTTCCTGTATAAGTAAAACTATGCCACACCACTATGAGGTCACACTTGTGATCAATTAGAGATTGTACAGTGCTTTGTCATAAAGGTGACATTATGTGTGAATGTTTGGCAATACATTTTTGTAATAGATTCTTTCTAATTTGACTAAAACTTTGGACTCGGCACACAGATTTAAGACACTTTTGGGTATCTTTTCAAAAATTACAATCAAACAATCAAAAATCTAAAATCTTACATGCAATGCATATAAGAAAATATTGTATAAGCATCACATACAAAAAGTTTGTTTAAAAAGCTGCAGTCAAAAACATTTAAAAAAAACATACCTTTACATGGTGCAACAATGTCCTCCTTCTTGTCCATGTGGTCCTTGTGGCATTTGATGTGGCAGCGGCGACACTCGAGGGCGGGCGGGGGCTTGAACATGTTCCACAGCGGTTTGGTGCAGGCTTCACAGTTGGTGGGAAAGTGGTACAGGGTGGGCAGAAACTCGTGCCCTTTGTGGCAGATGTAGCTGGACTTCTCTCCGATGGGCAACTGCTCCTCACTCTCCTTTTTGCTTTCCCCCTCATTGGCATAAAGGATCTGTGGATGTAGAAATTGCGTATTCAAAAGGTTTATAAATATCAAACTTAATTTACAACAACTGTTTCAAAACAACAAATAAATTCCTGATACTGACCTGAAATATCCTGGGGATTTCTTTGGCATCAGCCCTGTATACGTCTGTTTGAGTGACAGGTCTCACATGGAAAAGTTTGCTGAAATAAATACATTATATACATTGTTATTTAAAATGACAATACTTTGTTTCCTTTAGCTGTTGTTGTTTTGTACCATCTAAAATTTGAAATTCAGCAAGAACCAATTTGTCCTATTGATTACATGGTATTGTGATAAGAAATACCTAAAAGATAAATTCACAAATGTTAAACGTGATCATTTATATTTGTGACGAGACCCTAGTACTTGCTATTTTAGAAGAAAAGTGTGTGCTTAAATATTCATTTTAACTACCACCCATGTGCATTAAATATTAATGGTCTATATTATGACCTACGTTTAATCCCATCTATTGAAAAAAAGAGTTTCCAATTTATTTTACTATTATTACTAATGTATTTCCATTTGCTGTACCATTTTAAACAATATGTAGGTTTTAATGAAGAATACTGTTGGAAAAGGTCTCTACTTACTCTATATCCAGGACCATGTAGGGTAGAGACTGCTCTCTGTCTTGTTCACTGTTGTAGAAAAGTATCTTTTTGCTGCTCACTACAACATACTATAAACAAAGGAAAAATCTGTAAATAAAAGTCTAGATTTTCTATGATATATTTAGAGCATTTAATTTGTGCTACCTTCCTCTCCCATCCAAATTTCTTAGTGTTGTTTCTAACAGGAAGAGACAGCCAACCTTCAAGTCTGGTTTCTGATTTCAGAAAAAAATAAATAACATTTACTTCTTTGTTTTAACTACAAGCTGGTCAAGTAAAACATTTGTGACAGAGTCTTCACCTGTGTATGCATCGTCAGTGTCAAACTCTGGCCCGCTGCTGATGCTCGTGGAGTCCATTGATTGGACACTGAGCGACTGCAGGAGGTTCCTGAGCTGTTCGATATCACTGTCTTTACTGTCCAGCGCCATCTGCAGCTCAATGCGGTTCTGGCTCTCATCAGCCAATTGCTACAAGGACAAAATATAGGAACATGAACTATTGCAGCCAAAAACCAATTGCATTATGCAAAAAACAAATAAAGATAATACTAGTTACTAATACACTAGTTTTGTGGTAATTGGTAAGTTAGTAGGTGGTTATGCAGCTATTCATTTGAATTAATACAACACAAATTAATGCTTATTAGGATTATGTTAATAAGTACTTTATAAATAGTAAAAGAGATGTAATGAAGCACTTATGCCTTTTACTATTCGTAGTCATTACTTTGTCCCAAAACTAAAGTGAGCAAAAAACAATTGGGCAAATATGTAATTATAAAACAAACTAGCTTATAAGTATATATAAGTAGTTATGATAAACTCTGGCATTAACTATTTCATATTTTTATTGATATGGTCTACAAAAATCTGTATTAAATGAAAGGATAAATTAAACATTATTAAATCTATAATATTGTTTCATGATGTAACAAGTCAAAGGAAGGGAAATGACACAACGCATGCCGTGATACTGACCGCCTGCATCTCGTTGATCTCTCTCTGGTATTTGATGATGGTGCTGTTGAGTTTTTCTTTCTCTGACCTCAGCTCCAGCTGTAACTTCCTGTTCTCCTTCTCCTTTCGCCTCATGTCTGTGTCGTTACCGCGGCGACTGCCTCCTCCACGCACCTCCTTCCTGTTCATAATCTCAGCCAACTTGTTGACAGCCTGGACACACAATAGCACAATTTCATGTTCACTGTTTGCTAGTGACAGAATACTTTTAAGTTGTTTAGTGAGTGGGCTACCTGAGTTTTCAGCGTCCTCTCAGACTGCAGCTGCTTTTCAAATGCTTGTTTCATCTGGCTGATCTGCTGCTCCCAATCCTTCGACTTCTCAGCTTCTATAAAAATAGTTATAAGAATAAATGTCATTCTGATAAAAAATATTCGCCTTGGATAAAATGTGAGATTTAATTTTAGATTACCTTCTAGCATATCCTTCAATTTGTTGTTGAGCTCCTCCTTTTCATTGGCCAGATTGGCGACATCACTGGTGAGGGTGCGATTGGCTTCTTCCAGCTGGGGAAAAGCGGAATAATATCAGTTTTGGTGTATTCTGTTAAGAGTTAAGTGTTCAGGGTATCAAACCTAGGTCCTATTTCTCAAAGCAGTTCATATACATTCTGGGATTTACCTGAGGTGCACTATGTAACTTTTCTGGAGGGTCTGCCATCTTAAATCTTTCTGTGTTTAAGTTAAACTGTTCATAGATTTACATTCATACTGCCAATACCAACCACTGAAGTGACTAAGAAGTCTATGATGGAATTCAAATCACTGATATTGTCCCTACAAAAGAAGTCATTCATTTTGAGTGAATCATCCCACTTGCTTGAACACTTGCACTGACCGAGTTGATGGTGATGTCCTTCTCGGAAAGCTCCTGTCTGTGTCGGGCCATCATCTCCTTCAGCTCCAGCTCCTTCATGATCTTCTCCTTCTCCAGGTCTGAGTACTGCTCCTCAGCGATGGACCGGGCCAGCTGCTCTGAGTCAGCTTTTGTTAGCGTGATCTCCAACTGCGCCGCCAAAGAGTCCCTGAAACACACACAATAAGAGTTTGTGATGTCAAAACATTCTAAACCAGGGTGTAGAAAGTATAGCTCGTGCCCTCAAGCTTCCTGGTGAATTTGCTCACATTATCCTCAGAAGTACTTTTTACTGCAAGTTTAAAATCCTCTACCAATCTCAATAACTAACATTTATTTCTGAGACTGATTTAAGACTTGGTGACACTAAGCAACTTTATTGAATGATTCACTAGCCCACTGGTTGATTTTCAATTTTGTTCAAAAAAGATTGGACGGTACTGTTCTAAATTGTTAATATGACAAATTAGCTGGAGTGCAGTTGATAATTCTGTGGTAAAATTTCCCCCTTTCAAAATACTTGTATTTTGTCCTGGTGTATGTTTAATATCATTGTACTGGGTTATCCAAATGAAATAATAATGAGCAGAAAGTTCAACATCTTCTCTGTCAGCATAAATGAACTGTGTAATTATGTTACCTTAACAAAATGGAGGCATTATTCAGTCAGTGAAGTAAAAATATTTTAAGCTAAATGATTAATACAATTTTATTTATACAGTAAATGACCTACAGACTTAGTATACAGGCCTCTGCCCTCTATCTGAAACTGTGAGATCAAATTGTAGAATGTTGTGAATGCAACTAATGAATCATACAAATGAGAAGAGGCAGATGAATAACGTATTTTCATATGTGCATCATTTGAATTCAGGCTCTCACCGCTCCTCCTGTAGCTCCTGCAGAGACTGTTGCACTTCTTTATAAAGTTTATTCTTCTCCTCGCACTCCTCCTTCAGTTCACGCACCTGGGTCTTGTAAAGTGTCTGAAAACAACATTAAGTTTTGAGATGCCATTTGGTGATATAATAGAATACATTGTGAGTAAACTCATAAATTTGCTGAATATTTTAAAACGTTACTACAGCCTACACACAATGACTCATGATTCAACAGGTAGACTTACAGAGAAATACTGCTCGGCTTCTAACTGATCTTGTAATTCCTTCATTTGTCCATCTGTGTCTTGCCTTTCCCTGTAGAAGAAAAAAAAGAATTTGTAATGATAGCTGAAGTCAAACTTGTATTATTGGTATTAACACCACTAGGAGTAGCATTTATACCAGTAGTTGCAGTAGCAGTGGAGAAGGAAGAACCTACAACTACACATTTTCGTTTAAACAAGAATTTTACTTCTCCAGAATAATATTACTTGGGGATAAAAGTACCTTTATTACTTATACTAATATATTGCAACTGTGGTTTAAAGCTGCAAAATTGCTATTAAATCAAAATCATTTTAACGGTCACAATCAGCCAAGGCAGCAACTATTTAAGTTCAACACAATTTTCTCTTTGAACAGCCCATTATCCTTTATCATTATGTATAAAACCGGCTAACCCTGTTGTTTAGACAGCTACAAACATGTTCTGAAATGCATGATTCTTATATTAGTTAAGTAATTCAGATTTCAGGATTCTCTCAAACGTCAACGCTCTTGGACTTGTTAAAATGTGTCCTGTGAACAGACCTATAGTCATAAATATTGCAATTACTGTGTTCGTTTCTATTCCACATGTTTATATCTGTTGCTGTGTGTATAATAAAGTACTGACTTGCGCAGCTCCTGGTTCTGCTTCTCCAGACTGCGTTTTATGTCCAGCAGGTGGTTCATCTCTTGTTTGAGTTGTTTCTCAGAGGTTCTCAGGCAGCTGAGCTGCTGGTTTTGTGCCTTCAGGTCATTCTGAGTCAGACTGCGCTTCTGGGTCTCCTGTTCTATTTTCAAGGTCAGGTTCTTCACCTAAAAGCATCAATAAAATACAAGAAGAATTCCGATAATTTGTGACAAGAAGAGGAAAGAAAGTAAAAAGTCATTGTATTGGTGTACTTTAATGAGGTCTACAGCAGCTGCCTAGTCTTAAGACTCATCTGACTTTATTGCAATCGTACTTAGGGCTGGGTGATATTGACAAAAATAATGCCAATGACAGTAATCAGACAATATTTTGGCAATCCATCAGAAATGTGCTGGTACATGCCTCTAAATTCTTGGTTGGGGTTCAAGTATCATACAAAACATGAATGGACTGGAAAATTAACCACAAGTGCAGAAATCACTTTATACTTTTGACTGAAAGACTCAAATTCATTTCATGCTCTTTTTGCATCTTTTTATTAAATACACTATATTATAATCTCCAAAACAACAATTATGATGATCAATTTTTCAATACATTTCCCCCCTCTACTAGATTCTACTTTAATTCATCACTATTCATTTATAAGAGTCTGTCCTTGTAGTAGTGGGTCCTTTATGTTTGTGTGTTTCCTAATTCCCACTGTATAATGACATTACGGTATTTATTTAAAAAAAGTGTCAAAACATGTTAAATCAGCTTTAATGTTGTTTATTTGAATAGTTTATTGTGTTATTTGACCTAATTTCACTAAAAGATACTGGTTTTAAATTAAAAAAAACCCAAAACAATAAATACAGTATAAAATTTTTTCAGTTATAAATGGAAATCATCTCACAACCCCCAGCTCATGCTTTGTGACACCCACTTAGGAAACTACTGTAGGGTCTGCTTGCTCACTTATTTGTCTATCTGTAACTACAGCGCTTAGAGGCAACTGTTGTCATGGTGTTGGTTGGTAGGAATAAAGTAATAAACTGAAGATATATCTGGCATCTTCACGCTGTTTACATAATACACCCACCTCCTCTGTGAGATTGTCCTTGTGTCTACGCAGCTCGTCCAGTTTCTGCAGAGCTTGTTTGTAGTCACAGTCCATCATGCTGCTGTGTTTCTCCAGCTCCAGGATGCGGTTTTCCAGACGCATTTTAGCCGAGCGCTCCTCCGCTAACTTCTGCTCTAATTCTGAACAACACAACACATCCAATAAACACATGCTACTTTAGACAAATGGTTTTCACGCCAATTACTATATCTACTATATATATAAATGATAGAAGGAAAAATAATTTGGGGGGTTTAGTGTTTATCACGGGCAGTTTTTCTTTGTACTAGTAGGGAACTTTTGTTATTCTTCTGTACAATTAGATTTGAGCTGAAAAACATTGAATAAATCACTTCTAGATCTCATTCCAAACTATTAAAGTATCAATGTACATTTAGAATAGTTTTTTGGGAGAATCCTGCTTCAGGGTTATGTCAGTAACATAAGTTAATTTCTATATTATAGTTTATCATCTATTTTTTCTTTTCTATATCGCACTTCAAAATTTGTTATGTTGAGAGACAAGTACCACCCAAAATAATTCAGCTTTCTGAGTATCACCACCGAGGACCCCATCACAGCTTGACATGGTCTAAAGTATTGTTCTAAAAAATGATTTAAAGAATGAATAGATTAACCTCTAAATAAAACAAATACTTAAAGTGCTCATGGCCTCACATACACGTACCAGTTTGAGAAACACTGCTTTTCAAACTATTTTATAATGTAAGAAATATACCCTTCGTAGACTCCGACTTGGCTCCCTCAATAGTAACTTTGATCTTGCTTTTGTCTGCCAACATGGCCCTAGTGGCTTTGTGTGCTGCCCCCTCCTGTTCAAGCTCCTGCTGCAGAACCTTCAGCTTGTATGTTAGGTCTATCTCCTTATTGCTTTTTTCCTGCACAAATATAAAAACAGTATACATTTTTAATGTGTGTAAAGGAATGACGTCAGGAACACAACATATGTAAACATCTCTGCTTCGTTTTAACTGTGTGTTTACCTTCTCAAGTTCATTAAATTTCTCTTGAAGTTGTCTCTTCTCAGTCTCCAGTTTAGACATGGCTTGTCTCTGCTGGCGAGCCTCCTCTTCTAGGCTGGAAATGCGTGCTGTAAACAAATAAAGCACAATCAAAACAAACGTTCCTATTCCAGTTAACTAACTTATTTGAGTCAAATATTACTACTAAATGGGCAAAGCACAGGGTCATTGCACTCTTTGGTGGCCACAAAAACACACTGCTTAAAATATCAATCTGAGCTGCAGCTTTTTGAGTGTTTCTGTGGACGGGAGAAATGAGGCAATCAAATTATGAATGAATTAGAGAACCATGGAATACAATTAGGGGCATGCAGTAAACTAGTGTATAATGTATGCACCATGTATTCTGCTACTGCGCCTTAATGACACTATAGATATTTACGAATCTTAGTCAATTTTACTAAATTGCGACAATGAACAACAATGTATAGAAAATATTGTACATATTACATTTTGCTCAGCATAAGTGCAGTTATGTCCTACCATGATTCTTTTTAAAGTAAATAAAAACTAATTGTATGTGGGTCTGCACCAGGCCTTGTCCTCATTGACCCTCCCTGTGTGACTGACCCATGAGGTCGGTGATGGTCTCGGAGCCCTGGCTGTGCTCCCTCTTCTCGCCCTCCAGAGCGGCCTGCAGACTGATGCACTCTTTCTCCAGACTGAGTTTGCTCCGCTCCAAGATGCAGCACTTGTCCTGCAGCTCGCGCACGTTGGCCTCCAGCTGCTGCAGCTGTTTGCTGTTGTCTGCCTGAGTTTTACGCAGCCGCGTCGCTGCCTCAGACTCAGCACGCAACAAAGCATTTGCTTCTTCAAGCTACAGATGCACACACAGGTATGAAAGAGAAACTCAACAATACTTCAGAGAGTATATTATTGAGGCTGACCTGTTTTTGTAGGTGCAGGTTCTTCTCATTGGAAATGTGTGAATTTTGGTTGCGCTTCTTCAAGTCTTCCAACTGGTCCCGAAGACTGTTGACTATAAAAATGTGAATAATAGGGAAATGAAAAAACTGTATATTTCATGTTATTTTATGTTGATCGATGTAATCCCTTAGTCATTCAGGCATGCTTCATAGTAAATAAAGATTAAAAACATTAATCTACATAAACCCTGAAAGATCTAGGTAGTGGTTGTCTTAGACTTCTGGATACAAGCCGTTAAACTGATAACCTTGTCCAGTTGACATTTTTAAAAATCTTTGTTACAATGAATTTATGTAAAAAACAGAATCTTATGATGGATGATTATAGAGCATTGATTCACCTTCATTTTCCAGGCAACGTTTGCGGTCCGCCTCGTTCTCGGCCTTACGGTGACTCTCCAGGGTCTTGTGCTGCAACAGGGCCTTCTCCCTCTCCAACTGCCTCAGATTCGACTCCAGGCTTTTCCTTGTGCTGACCTGAAATCACAATTATGTCATTCTTTACTTTGTACATTTATGATTTACTGGGCATGCAAGGCAAAAGATCTTTTGTACATTATTTATCCTAGATTTTGCATGAATGAATGACATCAAAATGCAGCTATTGGTTCATTAGGGTCAACAGGTTTATAATGCCAGAGAGGGTAAAATGTTCAACCAACCTCTTCTTCGAGTTCTTTGGAGATTTTGTCCAAGCGACCACTGGCGGCTCTGCATCAAAAAAATAAAAACACCAATGTCATTTTGGTTCCTCAGTATGTTTAAAGAAGTATATATTCATTTAATATATGCATTTCTGTTACCTGTATTTATGTTCAAAGTCATCTTTTACTTGCTTCTCATTGTTGAGCTGGACTTCAATCTGATGGAGTTTCTTTTGCAACGCTGCTGACTACAAAGGAAAAGCAACATTATTCATGTTTTAAAATAAGAAATTCATAAGACAAGAAGCAGGCATTTGAAACAATTGACCAACGCTTATTTGAGTATAAGTCTTATTTTCCAATTGTACAGAAGTCACAAAAATTTTCCTCCAGATTATCTTAAAGTCAAGTCGCTTAGCACTGAAAGCTGCTTAGAGTGGTCTTTGTGCCTTTAAATTCTCCCAAAGTAGTTATAAATCATGGGATCAGGAATAAATCCGCCTTTGTGTCATTTTTGTGATAATCTTATAGTCTATAGTCTCTAAATAGGCTTCGAACAAATGCAACATTTCTTTAACCCAATTCTAAAATTAAATAAAAATATTCACCTCTCCTTTTGAATTCTCATGGGTTACAGAGGAATTATTGGAAGCATTTAATAACCTGTAACAAAAACACAGCATAGAAGCACTAAGACAAGATAACAGCTGGCAAAACATGCTTTGAATATTTCTTCAATGTATTGTATGTGGGAAAATCCTAAATATCAAGAGACACTGATAGTGATGACATACTGATCCTCTTTGAAGTACGTGAAGCCAACGAAAGGCAACTGGTTTCCAACAAAAGCTTTAGGGGTGGGGAATGTTTCAACATCGCCTTTGTCCTCTTCAATCTCATCAAAGTTACTGGTGTCAATGTCACTGCTCAGCTCCGGGACCACAGGAGCAACCGCTGTTTAGAGACAAAAGGACAAAACATCAACTATTTATGAACTGCAAGAAGATGTACTGAGTAATACTAGTTTTGCTTGTACTAGAGACCCTATTTATATATGCATTACAATTCATATTTTAATACTCTGATGCCAACCTTCTCGTATGGTGTCAAAAGTCCAAATATCATTCCTGAAAAAAGGATGCCGCTTGATTTCTTCTACACCATTTCTACCCAATCGCACATCCCTGAAACAAAAAGAAATATATAAATTACTCAGCTATAAAGCATTTTGTAAAAGAAAAAAACATGAAAATGTCCAAATATTTAGAAAAAAACTCAAGTTCATCATCCACAGTAACTTTTTCCGTGCTTATACAGTACCTGTCAGTCAGAAAGGCACAGATGATATTTTTGGCATTATTGGAGATTTCCACATCATCTGGGAAGTTGAGGGAATTTTTATGGTCCATAATCTTACTGTAGGTTCCCACCAGAGAGTCGGCATAAAACGGTGTGTCACCTAAAATCCAAAAGGTTGTCCAAATGAGGAATAAAGTATACTGAAAAATCTGTAAAACACAATGTATTACTCACCAACAAGCATTTCATAAATGAAGACCCCGACAGACCACCAGTCACACTCTCTTCCATAATAACCATCTCCTCCCTGGGATTTTAAAACCTCTGGAGAAATGTAATCTGGAGTTCCAACAGCTGTATCACAATGCACCATACCAGTCTGTAAGAAATAAAGAGGAGGTATTTAACTAATACTTACTGTTCAACAATAATTCAAAAAGAGCTTGACTTGAATTGGTTTCACCAATATCAACAAAAATTTTCAGTTTCAGAATCTACAGACAATACACACTTAAAAAATGAAGCTTCATAAACAATTGATAACTCATTCTTTAATTCATCATTTGTTCTTTATATTTTGCATTTACAAGTTTGCTTATTATTATTCTAATTCAGCTCTTGCTCTCATTGTACTTTTCTGTTGCAACACTGGGCACATTTACATAACTAGTAATAATCACATAACTAGAATAATCATAACCCATTAATTAGATCATAATTACGAATTAATTAATGGATTTTTGAGAAATTGTTGTATATGGAAAACAAAATAGTGCTTAATCGGATGTAACTTTTTATATGACATTTCAATAATCTGATAAGTCAAGAAATCAGTCACTCACAGAGTCCATTTTCATGCACGTGCCAAAGTCAGCCAGTTTGAGGTGTCCGTGCCGATCCAGCAGCATGTTGTCTGGTTTGACGTCGCGGTGGATGAAGCCCATGGAGTGAATGGCGTCCAGAGCCATGACCACCTCGGCTGTGTAGAACCGTGCCCACTTCTCCGGTACGTCGTATGTGCTGGTGAGGTTTACCAGGTCTCCTCCAGGCATGTACTCCATTACCATGAACAGATAGTGCTCGTCTTGGAAGGCACAGCACAACTAAAAACCAGCAGGTGAGTAAGAAAAAAAAAAACAGAAATTTTCACTTGGGAGTAGTATCAGTTGCATAATGTAAAAGGGAGGGGTTCCAGTCAGAAAAATGTACAAATCATCAAGGTCTTTACTGAGATAAAATCTACAGGAGAGGTAGGCTACAATGAAATAGTTGGAGCTACTTCACTATAAAATGCTGCAGTATGGAAAAATAGACCCCAGTGTTGTAGAGCTGGACTTATCTTAGCATCTTTTACAACAGCTATACTATACATTATTTTATTTCCATTCTTAATTTGATTTCCAAATGAAACATGTGTAGGAAGTTTGAGTTTAAAATATATGTATACCTGTACGACCCAGGGGCTGTTTGCAAATGCCATGATGTCCCTCTCCTCCCAGAAAAAGGCAGAATCTGAACGTTTGATCATTTCAAATTTGCTGAGCAGCTTCATGGCATAGACTTTCTGAGATGCTTTGTGTCTAACCTGTAAATATAATTCAAACAGTCACAGACTCATATATATATATATAGATATAGATATA